>QNGE01007144.1:0-22780 GCA_008508345.1 Paragonimus westermani
GTTCTGTCACGGCGTTTAATCTGCAACCTACCGTGCACAGTTGGGGCATTATGATGTATTACAGTCAACTGCAACCGACTGATTTCAGTAGAAAACTACATTCGCAAACTACCTGGACTTGCTGTTGTCCAGTACTACATACAGTGGGAGTCGGAACTCAAAGCTGCTTTGTCGTTTGCTGAGCAGCAAAGGACCACGTCACATGGAAACAGTTGCACTGAAATCACAAATTTAATTGAACTACACTCCTAAATTTGCGGTCGGGTAAGCAGATCCAGAAAGAATGTTCTTGCAAAATAATTCAGCTTTTTTCGTTTCGGCCAGGAACCGCCGGATCAATTTATGTCCCATCTCATCTCAGTAGCCCAAAGACACGATTATACGAGTATCTCAAAGTGTGTACTTGAATAAGCGATGTTAGCAGAGCAACTCATATCCGGAATAGAAAATGATCACAATCGTGGAACACCACTTATCGAGGATACAGTGAAGTCGTGCTGTAACCGAGTTTTCAACTATGCCAGGGCTAAGTTATCAGCGGTGGAACAATCGAGTGTGCTTGATAGGAAAACTGACAGCTTGCACATCAGAACGATACAGCGTCCTCTTCCCACATCGCCGACAACTCATTAAATTTTTCATCCTCATGGTTGTAGCTGACACCGTGCATAATACCAGACGTATCCGGCTTGTAAACATGGCTGAAAAAGCTGCGGCAAATGGGGTGATTTTGTACGCTTTTGCGGTTCCCGTCAGGTAGCACGCCTAAGTTGAGTTATCTTCAGATATATTTCGCATTTGTTGTTTACTCAGTATTGTCCCTGTGAAACGACAGCTTGTGTTCGCAAAATTTAAGCCCTCTTCATCGGAAATTCAAGCAGTGGCCATCCGTGTAAAGAGGTTTTAGTGCTGCTGTTGATATGCAATTGATTTCCTCATCTCCGTTAAAAACTGCTCCGTAATGCTTTTTCGAAAGGAATCCACGTGACCTGTTGTTATGTTCCGCAACCTACAAGTTTAGCATCGTTACCGCAAAGCGCTTGATCACGTTACCAATCGGTTGTTCGTCTGGTGTTCAGCAGTGATAGACGCTGCTATTCCATGGGGCGGTTATCGCGAAAAACCTCTTTAAATGGGCGCCACGAGAAGCGTATTGTATTGTGACAATACAGGAGAGTCGTAGGTGCGCCGGCCTTCTTCATCGCTTCTGAATCCTCAACGGAGAGTTCGTCGCCACTCAAGTTTATTGCCAGCTGTTTGTTATTTTTCGCACAGACCAGTTAGATGCTTCGTTCAACAGAATCTTCTGATTTGTCCTAATAACATTAACGACGGCAACCATTGTGTTCAAATCCAATGCATCCTGACTGTAGTATTCTGCGCGACCAAATAATTGTCTGAGCTCTTGTTTGAATCCGGGTACCAAACCACTTTTACTCCTCGCGCTTCTCAATAGCATCAGCTTTTCTTTTTTGCACATTCTTACAGCCGACGCTTACTACTAATCTTGTCGTGAATCATGAGTTAGATGAATCTAGAAGAAAACCCGCCTCATGGCTGAATCAGCCTGCTCTGAACATTCCCATTC
The DNA here is from genome assembly GCA_008508345.1 of Paragonimus westermani. NCBI lineage: Eukaryota > Metazoa > Platyhelminthes > Trematoda > Plagiorchiida > Troglotrematidae > Paragonimus > Paragonimus westermani. Next base: position 1,589 of record QNGE01007144.1, read on the forward strand.
GGAACAGCTAGAAAACATGGCCACACTCCCCAGTTATTTCAGTATATGTATATATCAAATGGCACGCACGTGAATCGCTACCGCTGGTTCGCCTCCTGATTGCTAGCAACGCAAACGAATCACAGTGAATACGTGATTATTGTAGCACGTAAAATGCATCCTCTGTCAGCGACACTGTGGTGTTCATTTCTTCTCCCGCCGACCAAATATTAATAATCTACAGGTAAAGCTCCACCTTCCTGCCGTCCATTTTCAACAACAAATCCTACGACTTCAAATAACTGCTCCCCTCTTCGCCGTCTTCTCTCTTCAACACATGGGATAATTTTCTACCCATTTTCTCATTGAACTATACACACATGCTGTGAATTTTACATGATCTGACCTTATCCGTCGTTTAGGAACAGTTACTTTCGAACCCACTATAAAATCCATAGGGGTCAGCTTTGGTTGTGAACAGCCATGATAACTAAGTAATCACGAATTTGTGGTGATCCGTCACGTTTTGGTGCATCTGAAACTTTGGATCTGATTGACATGAAGTTTTTCTCGATTCTTCTGATATAAGCAGCGTTATTTATTTCCCAAATTCCACTGCCTCAACTTAGCTACTACCTCAGAGGCACCTCTCAAAATCGCTTCCAGTTGGTTGTTAGTACTCGGAAAAAACGGCACTTTTACGATGTGTTCACTGGTGAATACGACGAGACCAGTCGAGTCTTAGATTCGTAACCTGTACCTGTCAGCTACCTTGAGATTGTTGCTGAGTAGGATGGGATTTCGGTTAACACGAATGGGATATGATTCATGACCGTTCGCGGCTTTCACGTTCCTGTGAGATTTTCAGCCGACCCGTTATTAAATGAGTGCTATGTTCGAGCTGCATTCTTGTTCTTGCCGTACATTAGTGTTACCCGGGAAATGAATTCCGGCCACACTTCCATGAGGCAGCCGTGTTAACCAGTGCGTCCTTCCTACCACATTAGACACTACAGGACTATCACATTTGAACGCCCAGTAACACTCATCTGTGAGTAAGACTGGTATTGTCCGATCGTCTCTACAGGTGACAGACAAACTGCTCTGTTAGCTCAGATCGATAAACATTTCTCTATTCTGCAGGATCACAACTAACCATTATATCTTTTCCAAACCCGACCCAGAATATAGGTTCTCAAGCAAAGCCGTGCACACTGCTCGTAGTGCGGCCTCTGACTTGAACTTCATCGTTTCCTCATAGTGTTTGTTGATTTGACCAACTGCAAGATTCAGTAGGGGTTGTTGACCACCTAAGAGGAATGTCCTGTGCGCGAGAAAAATATGTTGACAGGTAGATTGCAGTTTGTTGTTTATTCCGTCGTCTACACCTGATTTAAAAGGTGTGAATCGATACTGCAGAATTTTCGAATAAGGTTCCGGAATCAAATTTGTGATCTAGAAGTGAAATGTCTTAGACACATTGTTCAATCGGAACTCGAAAAAGAAAGTCTTGTTGTTCGCATGCAAGAGAGTGAACTGGATTATTCTGTACATCATATGTGAATGCATATTTAATTGGTCGAGAAAAAAGTTATTGAATGCATTTCAAATAAATATGACTGGAAAAGGAGAATTTTAAAATGCTTGACGAACAGGCATGGGGTCCGTTTAAATTGTTTAAGGGTTAAGAAGTGTTTGGTGGACAGTCGTCATCCGAAACATTTTTTGAATCAATCTCTACGTTGCTGATAACAAACATGCCCCCCACATCTTCGCTGTCCATGAGGTTGTATTATCGAACTTTTGTTGAATACAACATGATACTACTTATTGCAAACGCACTCGTATAAACTGTATAACATCAGTCTTGCTAAGGAGTTGGATTGCTCTGCAGACCTTCAGCCACTGTGCTTGAATGTCTACAGAAGACTGCTGATTATACCTGTGACCTTGCTGAAACGAACCTCATCACTCTGTCTTTCCTGGCAACATTTTGAGAAAAACTTGCTGTTGCATGCCATAAGTGTTGGCTTCCGTCTTCTTGATCGGTGCCACTGTCAAATAGATTGGGCGGCAATAGGAAGCCAACTAAGACCCATCTTAACAGACTTTCTTTGTTAAAACCTATTGAAAGTTAACCACTGCCATAGCAAGGTTGTCTAACTGTAAGCATTGTGCACGAGTGTTTATTTACTCCAAACGGACAACATATGACCTAGTGAGGCTCTTCAATTTTTACAGTTCCAAACTGAAAGTGGTATGTGAATCTGAAATCGACAACCGTTTGTCGTTTCAAGACACACCCCTGAGTCGTCTGGAAAAGCTTCCGTTAAAAGAGTTGTCTATAGAAAATCCAGATGATCCAGTCAGTGCTAAAATTTAATAGTTTCATGACGGTCCATTATGAGCGCACACTGGTGAATACATTATTCACACGACCAAGACGAACCTGTGCACAGGACAGCTTTGCACAAGAAATGGACTTGCACATATTTATATTATAACTGTTGGTTACGCCAAAAAGCACGTAGTCCAACGAAACCGCCGTCTGGATAGATAGTTACCGTGCATCAAATTAGGTAAAGACCAACATAATGTAATATTTAAACCAATATTGCGGTCAAACTCTCCGTATTGACTCGGACGCAGGAACTACCTGCGCCTTCCATCCAGGGCGATCAGCACGTCGGCGCCACCTTACAACGTCTATCGACTTATATGTAACTGCGAAGAGCTGTATAAGCAGAACCGAGGAGACGCTTGATCTCTGGATCGAAAAATACATGTGTAGTTGGATATAGGTTTTTGTATCACGGAAGATCGGCAATATCGTTGAAGCATGCGAACAACCAGCGTAAGCAGTCGCTAGACACGTCCCAACTATTGGTGACATCATCGATTAAGCCAGTTAAAGTCTGGTTCCATCACTCTAGTCCAAAATGTTTGCAGTTTACTGGGGTGGCTACAATCACTTGACTTGCCTTGTGTGTTCAGGAATTAACTTTTCGTGAATCTCACCCAACCGTGAGTTCCGTGACTTCCTATGCCAATGACTCACTATCCACCCCTCCAACGGTATAAAAAACTGATTCATGTTGTAGTAAATTTAGTACCAAGGAGTCAATACGAGTTGTTTGTATCTGCCACTTCCCGAGTTTTGTTCAATCGGAACTCGAAAAAGTAAGTCTTGTTGTTCGCATGCAAGAGAGTGAACTGGATTGCAAACATTTCATCACAACGCGAGGTGAGATCATCAGTGCGTAACTGTTTTACCGTATATTTTGAATGTGAAGATTGATCGATGCCTGATCTTATTCAGGACAGTGAGTTGACCCACAATCCTGGATTCTGGTTGGTCGCTTTCCGTTGTGTTTGGTCCCCGGTCCGACCCACCATTAGTTGATTTTGTCTTATCAGTTCAAGTCGCTCTGTTTGGGTTTACCTCGCTTGGCGATGAAACGTTTTCAACCGAAATGCCAAGCTCGGCGAATATATGAATAAAAAACAATCAACACGAGCTACAAACAACACCACCACTGAATGTAATGTATCAAAATTTCGAAACTGTGCACGGTAGGTTGCAGATTAAACGCCGTGACAGAACGGCTATAAGCGGTACCAACGTTGTGTTACTGGTAGGACGTAGTCAACGCTGACCCATAGCGGCAATGACGCAGGTAATGGGAAAGTGACAATGGAAGTGCGTGAATGAATGCACCGATGATCGGTGAAATCGCTTTTAGTCAGCATGATCAACTTACAACACAAGCGTAGGGTACATAAGCGGCAATGACGCACATAAAACAGCCAACACCCGAAAGACAGCGTCCATCATCCGTGATTAACAAATAACTAACAAGTGTTCCGCGACTTCTGATGAGGCATCCTGCAGCAATCGAGTCTTATAACATGAAAGGATAGAACAGTGAGACGACTTCCCAAAGCATCCACTGCTTAACAAGTGACATACGTACATAAGTACATATATACTGATATGGAGCGTGCTTGTAAAAATTCATCAATAAAATTTTAAAAGCACAGTTACTAACGACCAGGTTTACAAACGCTTGCAACAGTGCAGCGGAAACGTGAAAAATCGTCCGATTAATTCTAGCGGAAAATGTCTGGTGGGTTACAGATACTCATATAAATGTGGTGGACTGTGGTAGGAATCGAAATATAAGCAAGAAAGCCGATTCCAGTTCAAGTGTTTACATCTGATATAGTGTGTTATGGAAATGAAATGAGTTTTGGTGTATCAAACACTTAGGATGAACAGCGAATGTTGCAAACAGACGAGTCACGTTAAATTCGACGATTAAGTTATATTACTACAAGCTTGTGAGTAGAATATAGTTAAATGTGAAATTGGGATTCACGGAGTACAATTGTGTGAAGGTCTCTCGAGGACGGTCTGCTTTATGCATCGGACATCATCAACAAGCTGACCGACGTTATCATCCGTCCTAAGGGACATTCTGCCAGGGTGCCAGTAGATATTAAGGGGTGTTCGTACAATAAACATACTGGAACTAACTAGATTGGCCCTGCGTTCCCGCTAATGGAACTCGGGAGTTTAGTCCACACCACATGCTATCCACAAAATGATTCGGCGTCTGTTTGACATCACGACACATCCGTTTTTTCTGGTTCCAATTAATGAAAAGTCGTCGCTGAAAGCAAAGAGGACTTATAGTCTGATAAGTGGCCTACATGAGAGAACTTTCACATAGACGGTCCTCTGATACCCTTCGAGACAGTAGACGTGTACTTGAAGATGATGGAATACTTGTGGTCTATGTTGAACTTATGTTGGTACCGGCCTATTAGTTGGTTTAACAGCGCTCCTTGAAGACCGTTTGTTCGAAAAGTCAGATTTAAAATTTGAGACAGGCAACTGCTAGACGGCAGTGAATGTGTGTTGCACGAACCAGTGAAACCACAAGCCAATAGAAATGATATCGTATTGCGTCATATTATTTTAAATTTCGACTGGTTTTGTTGTGGCTATGCCCTTGACGGCCAGGAGGCTGCTTTAAAAACTATGCTCCAGACGCATTTTTGGACACCATTATAAGAAGTTTTACATACGCAGGAACACCTTACCAGAAGGAATCAAAGAAGTGAGGGTAATTTATTTTGTTCGACGTTTGGAGCTATCCCATTTTCAATAGTGTGAGGTTGAATTTCACATCCTTTTCGATGCACTTCTCGCAATATATGGTACGCGCACTTACTCTACGTCGCTGACACCTACCGTTATCGCCTCTTCACTGGAAAGTTAGGTATAGCCTCCAATAGATATGCTATCCTATGTAGGTTGAAAATGATCGTGACAATTTGGTCAATAAAACGCAAGTATCAGAGTGTAAAATGATGTCTTTTTACGGGGTTTTTCTTGATAGACTCTGTGATCGTACCGTAATATAGATTATAAGGGGTCCAGCCCGTTTCTTCACATTCCTTGTGAGGCGTTTTTGTGTTTTTGCACACACCACCGATCCACGATGGCACCATGTGTTTACGTTGCTTAGCCCTGCAGATTTTGTCTCTAGAAGCGTGACGACTGACATTTTGGTTGGTATACAGATGTGCAATTCAACAGCCCAAGGTTTGAGCTAAGCAATGAGAACAGCTGGTAGTTTACACCTTCATCGTTGGCACCTTCGATGAAAGCGATCCGGATGTACACGATCCAATGGCAACCGTGGACACCAGCAAAACATGACGCAGGCTAAGCCCGTTCAGGCACTGGTGCTAATCGTGGACGATATTAGTAAAGACAACTGTCTAACTGGAAAGGTCCGGGACTTATGTGGTGGTTGTAATAGGAAACAGTTTCAACTCGTCAATTACCAAAGGGAGTTTGTCGGTAAAATGGAGTTAAGAAAACACTGGGACATAATTCTGGCAACAATTTATGTGTGTGCTCCACGGAAAATTGTATCTTCACAGGGATCCTGGAACAATGAGGGGAGGAAAGAAACTATATTTCGTAAACTGAATTCTACTCTCATGAAAGAATCGTTGTATGCTAGAAGGTGTTGGGCAACCATGGCATTTTTCATGTTCGCCAGTTAGTTAGGCACCTGTTAGTACAAGCACTTCAAGAACGGAAAGAGTCAAATGGAAACCGTACGTATTCCCGCGACCATTTGGAGAGAATTTTTGACACCAAAGGATGACTCGAAGATGAAACACACGAGCCAATTTGCTTGAGTTATTGTGTGCTTTAGACTAAGCTCCTAGGTTGCCAAGTTTGGCTGTGCTGCTGTAGTGACTATTGACTGCGAGTCACACTTCTGTTCAGCCTACCTATCTTTTGACGCACTATACTATGGTCGAATTTACATTATCGTTGACCACTTGGGTAGCCAACGCATTAGTTGAACGCCTTAGTCGGCAGCTGAGAAGTTGCCTATACGCTGTCAACAACCGTTTATCGCAGGAGGTTCAGCTGTTAGTCTTTTAGGTATTGGAAACATAGTTTTAGTAGTACTTCTGTTCAGTTAGTCTAGAGGTGCTCCTTATGTTTATCTGAATAACTGGTTGATCTGTTCGCAGGACGGTCCATCGGCTTTGACGACTACGGTGAGCGTTTGGTCCGGCACACGTGACGAATCTGACAAGCTCTACTTAGAGAATAGACGACGCCAAACTACATCGATACTCGTCTGTTAACTTAGTCCTACGTTTGGATTCATTGTACTGCTCCTGAACGACCTTTGCAACCAACATATGACGGTCCGTTCCGCGTAACCATACGGCAGGGTAGAACCTTCTAATTGTGGCACAGCGGTAAACGAGTGGTCACCTATACCGATTGAGTAAAACCGGCGTTTACGAAGCTACCTAATGTGTAAACTGATGCACGGCCAACAACAGCCTCTCTGACCACTACTTTACTGACATTATCACGATTTCGGCAGCAGTCAGTACCTCCCATCGATGAGGATGTGGGACCGCCAGAACAAACGTGTTTGGGATTTGCGTTAGATAGTGCGAGTTGTTGAACACGCTGAATTCTGCCATATGTGGTTTTCGTTGCATTTCCTCACTCGTCAAATTCTAGATGGCGTACGTGCAACCGCTTCTGTTAACACGCAGACAGCCAAATAAACGGAATATTACTTTTTGGACCATGGCCAAAGCGCATATGTTCTTTAACGACCACTCATCAGTCTAGTTACAGTACAGATACATTCACTATCTGTCTGGGGGGTTAAAAAGGTCGAACTTTGCGAGGGACGTAGGGAAACTCGGGATTCTACGAGGGACGCGACCAAGAACTGCTTATGATTGATGCAACTAAAGCCACGATCTTACGGCATACAGTGATAAAACCACTCCTGAGGAAGGCCACCCGAGGTGGTTGAAACGTAGAGTATTACAACTTGCTCGAAACGTTGTGTTATTCCCAATCTGTATACCACTAAGATTCTCTTCCGCATCAACAATGATTGCCAAGCCACCATTCTAATGCACCCGATTGCCCATAATTTTTACCCTTCCGAACCGTCGATTCCCGATTACCTCAAATCGTCTTGCCTATCACTTACCACTTACCAAGTGTAGCCAACGGAATCACTCGAATTGTCAACGCAAAGGGGGCGGTATCTCTAACAACAGAAAACTTGGCGACGCCTGTCAGGTGACTAAGGGTTGAGTCAATGACAACTAAATACCGATCAAAACCATCTGAATAGGTCGGTTTATGTAAAAATTCATCGTGGTTAACGACAACCGATACCACGAACCAATTGGCGTCAACACCCAAAATGGACGTTCAATCACAATTACTCGTAAAACGTCTAGCGCACATATTTATCCATTCTCCGGATTAATGAGAGGCAGGATGGGAACTGTCTTAACGCTTTTGACTACATCATTCCCCATTACTTGTGTTGTGTATTCGATTCACGAATACTGGTATCGTTGGCAGATTCTGTGATCAGTTCCACACAGATTCTTTTCGTCTGTCCAATTCGAAGGGACAGCTTATTGGCCCAGTGTCATTATTGTTGATTAGGCTGACCGAAGGCGACATACATCGTTTCCTAAAACGATCCTATCTCCAGCAATTCATGCTTGTTAACTGGACACTGCTCCGACAGAGACGTATACCCCTCCGAAAGCAAGCAAAATACAACTATGGTACGTTTTCTGTCTCTGTCCCTTGCAATAAACGTATAGTTATGCTTCTCACTCAAAGCAGTCAAATTTTTATTGCCTCTTCGCTACTTCGAATGTTGACGAAGACAATAATACCCAACTTCCGAATATCGTGCCATCTCTTCGTCTGAACACAAATACTGACTGCGATTTTCGTTCTCTCTGATATGTGAATCCTGAACACTTGGATAAACTTCATGTTCTCGCCAACTCCCTGAATTCAGTTGCATGATATTACATTAGTTTTGCCGACTACACAACTAGCTGACATAAGTGGAAGAACTCGAGGGTTTCTTTCTTCTACTAAACAACATTCCTCTATCTCACGAATGTTTCGCTCTCATTGGAGCTCATCAATAGTGCACACCCCCATTCGGACTGAAATTCTCACTCCTGCCTTCGTGCTTTTAAAACCGGGATGTTAATCACACTGCCAGTCTCCACATACTAGGAACGTGCAAGCGATTGTATCCAAACTCTTAGCTGCAGCCTGGTGGGAATAGTGTTCGGTCTGACCAATCATTTTGAAAGTAAAATCAACAGAATCGCTCTGTTCAGTCTAATGGATAGTACGTTAATCATGATTCTCAGTTTGGCTGAAATTACCGTCCTCATAAAAACCAATGAGCATGATTCAAATGGTTAGTAGGTGTTTTGATGTTTAGATTATTATTTCAACCTGAGCACTACCCATCACCTGGTGACTATCAAGTGTGAGTGGTGTTCTATTTGAAATCCCCGAAACCCCTAACGAACGAATAACCTGTACGAAGTGGTGCGTGGACAGCTTCGAATTGTAGGTGAATACAATTATGTCCTTAAAATATTCAAAAGAAGATTTCGGGCCAAATTAAACCATTTTCGGACCATGCTTCCCACTCGAATTTGTAAAAGTTTTGGCTTGTGTGAANGTGACGTGGCCTTCGTATGCAGCGGATGTGTTCATATGCAGAACAAATATTGTGGCCATGTGACCACACATCTGCGGGGATTGCACACTTTCGCTGTTAAAGTAATACTCAATTTGTGACGATCAATCGATGACACGATTGGTAAAATTGAACATCGTTAGCGCTTGAACGCAAGATGTTTCGCACTCAGGTAGACTCTTCGGTCCACTCGTTCCATGCAGATGCACCAGAAATGAATCTACTTCTTGTTTTATCTCATCAACATTAGGTCAGTACGAAATCAACTCTGTTTATGCTCGCACACGTAAACGTAAGTTTCACTTCAACATTCCAGTCGGCTTCGAAGTTGGACCTAACGACACTGCTCATTTTGGATAACTACATGGCGAGGCGGTTAACCGCAACTCTTAGACAAATGTCATGCGGTAAAACAAGCTGGAACAAACGGTACCCACAGCTTTTTCAGGTGCGCGCCAGTTGCGCATAAACGTGTCCCAGTCCATACTGTTATGAACTGTGCCGGACAAATGTGTAACAGGGATTTTCTGACGGTAGACACTGATCTTATTTTCATAGCATTACTAACACACGGCTGGCTGTAATAAGTTAGAAGTACTCCCCAACTTTACACTGAGGAGGGACTTTATGGATTTGACTTCGCTACACACCAGCGACACACAACTCTGACAGTTCTAGAATGTCCGGAATGTGTGATATTCCCATAGAACGATTCAAACCATCTAAACCAGTGATCCATTGAGGATAACTTGCTGTTCAACGTCAACAAATGTGAAGCCATACGCGTCCGCCTTTAAAATTTTGCTGACTACCACCTCGGCAAACATGCTTCTCACATCAGCATGCGAGCTGGTCCTAGGGACTTAGTGGCAAACAGTCTGAGTCTGTCTACAACTTGTGTGTCCATGGTTAGAAGGGCATAGATAATGTTGAACCTTTCAGGAATTATTTGCTCGACCCCCACCTGGAGGTGTTCCCCACTACGTTCTCCTCCATAAACCGAGCATACCTGGGAACACACGCACAAGACCATCATGCTTACCCGAACAAATATTTGACACGCATCGAGAATGATCAGAGACGGACTACTAGAATAATTATGGGGCACAGGAAAATCGCCACTCAGATGGACTGGCAGAATTAGGTCAGTTCTCAGTGAATTAGACAGCCCATTTGGACCCAGATTTTGCCCGCAAAATATCTCACACCCTAGGTCATCCACTGATACATCTTCTCTAACTGAATGGGGTTGAATGGTTGAGGGGTCACTCGCTGGAATTGAGTAATGGGATGGACAGGTTACTTTGCAGACAGCATTATTTCACAGTTTCGATTTGTCCACATTGGAAAGCATTACTCAACTCTGTAGTCATGGCTGAGTCGGTTGAGAGTTTTAAAACATTGTGTGATCGGCACACACATGAGGAACAACCGACACTGCAAGTTTCTCAACCGTTATCATGGTCCAATCTCACAATCCGCTAACAGCGCATATCTGACGCCTATAAGTCACCGTACACAATACTTCACGTTACAGCAGAGAGACAAGAACGCACGAGCCAAAATCATTTTCCACTCTGAAAATATACCAACTATCCTGTACGTCCAATGACCGACACACCACCACATCAACCATCCCACTCCAACAGATGTTAGCTAATGCTGGATGTGGTTGACAATCTGCACATCTGAAATTTTGACTAACGTACTCTATCCCACCATGAAATATTTGAACGCATTTGAGACACAGAAAGTACGTTTACTAGAGGGGCTCAATAAAACGATCACAGCATATTTGTACCAAATGTATCGGCCATCATTCCACGTCCACGGCGATGTCCAAACAGAGGAATGGTACATTCATGAGATCAATCAGCTGGAAGTGCATATTGCCTTTGTACTGCAAGAGAGAGAGAGAGAGAGAGAAACGTGGGGTTTGAATGTGGTGGAACAACTATAAGTCAGAATGGACAAAGTAGCTGTGGAATTTCAGACTGATAACATGGGCACTTTGTAGTGATTGTGCAGTGTGATTGAGCGTTACAAATGATGCTCATGTATACTCACCTTAACATTCACTGTCCTGTCGGTCAGACTATATGTATAGTTTTCGCCAATTCTCAATGGACAGGTAGGTGTGAGTGAGTTGCATATGTCCGCGCGCTTATCGGTGAATTTGGAGCAATGTGCTGGACCGGTTATTGTTCGCAAACAGGATTTGGGGTTCCCACCCTTGACCTTGCGTCCTAACAAATGGAATTGAATATTCGTAGTAGACATTCAGTTAGATACATTGGTCGGAATGGATAAGTTGAAACGGTTGCAAACAATCTGAAACTAGCGAAACTCAAGCAGCATCGATGTTTTGATTATGAATAATATACGACCGGTTTATTGGGCAACAATGAGTTGAACGTACGACAGAATTGCATGCAAACCGACACCGGATGATGAGGATAACTAATAGTCTAGCACTGTCTCCGATGTTTGTAGAAGAACAAGTGTGTGTATGTGGTCATCCCCCTGTGTGTTCGGGTGCATTGGCTAATGAATTCTACTCACTAGACTGAAATTTGATTGTCATCGCGATCGTTTGATTACGCCTCAGTGAACATCTCTCTCCTTTGCAGTCGTTCAGCGTGACCCTGTTCACTTGAACACCCGTAGCTGAAAGGAAAGTGCAGAAAATGACTGAAAGGGTAACCACCGATTACGAATTTCGCTCATCATGGCCGAGTGTGTTATTTGGACACTGACAACATGCGTGCGTGTGTGCTATGCAGCTTTTGGTGTGCTTTGTGATGAATTGTCTGTTTTCGTTGTCCAGTCAGAAATTTTCTCATCTCTATCTTCTCTAGAATTCACTAACATGCACTCCTGTACTGAAACGCTTTTTGTATTACATCTTACATATCTTTCTTCTCAGTTTAGATCTTGTCATTGCAGTCTCTCTTTCTCTCTGTTTGTTCTCCGAGAGATAGGGGTTTCCTTTTCGTGCTAGCCAATCAACTGGCTAACCAGCATTGACTGGCTGGACACAAAAGCCTGACTCGCCCACCTACCGGCCTTAGTCCTCCGGGTTTACACTGGGTATGCGGTGTGTTGATGAAACCGCAAGTGGTGCAGCGCAAGCCACTTACGGCGGTGGTTAAGCACAGACGTCCTTTGTCTTCGATCACTGCGACAGGATAATTCAAATCGGATGCCACCAACCGTGTACTATTCATAACGTTACAAACAAGACAGAATAAACGTTACAAAATAAACATGGCATAGTAATCGTTTACAGGATGAGCGTAACAAGCACAATTGCAAATGGTGCAACTCCCATTTTGGTCACTTACAACAACTTTCGTAGAACAATTTTCCCGTGACAGACGCCAGGCCGAATAGCAGGACAATCAGCATAAGAACCGCGTTGTGGGACATCGTACCAAAGAGACCCAAGCTTGTACCCTGAATATCTCGGACAGATTGGACCATTTATAGCATTTAGCGGTTGTTCTGTATGAAAATCAGCACATATGGTTAGATCTGATTGGTTAGATTTGGACATAGGTGAGTGGTTGCTGTTGAGTTAGTTGTGAGCTCATACAATTGCATTTTCCACGTGCACTCCGAATGTTTGTGTCGTGGTATTCCGAGCGGGAGAGGTGTACTGTGAGTTGTTGGGTGATGTGAAACCACAATTATCCCGCAGCGCTTCTAAGATTCAAGTAGATGCATAACTGAGTTCAGGTGACGGACTACTGTTTTCGATTGTATCACAAAGGTGTGGTGTATAGCTAAAATCCCTCGACGACTTTGCCGATTTTCATGCGACTTCGTTTCCGTTGGAATTCGCTGTCTCAGCCCAACGTCTGCAGCCTGATGATCAACAAAATTTCCCTTGACCAACTTGTTTCTGCCCATTTCTGGCTTGTATCTCAAACCGTGAGCAAGTAGTTCCGTTCAGTCTGCCTATGTCTATCACAGTCGTATTTGGTTACGATTGCGACTAAACCCATTGGGCAGATGTTGATATCAAAGAGAGACACAGACTTTGTGAATGTAACTAACTGTTATAGCGGAATTCCCAATTACATATGAAGAAGACAGATTAATCGTTGAGGAGGCCAGTGCACCAGACAGGTGGAACTGTAACAGCGAACATGTTGAGTTTATAGTAAATGGGGACCTGTGTATCGCGTTCAGAGTTGGTTCCACAATCTGAATTCTACGATTTGACTCTGGGATTGTTGAACTTTATGTGTCGCTTTGTGTGTGGGTTTTTCTATCAAGCAGCACAATTGAACTGGAACGAGGCAGTGATATTGTGGTGGATTGTTAGGCCGGAGGTGCGAGTTTTCGAACGCTCGGCCGAATACCTCAACGCGGGGGGAGGTACGAATCGAATCGATCGAATCAAGAACAACTCGCACTCTCTAATTTATCAGTCATAATTCCAACCCGCTTGCCATTCCTCGTCTGTTTGTCCGATTTCGTTGCGCGATGGCTCGTCCGGCTGCTCGTGCTGTCCGCCATCCACCCAATGTTGGCCTTGACCATATTCCAACATCGTGTCGAGATGTTCCTCTAAATGTTGGAAAAACCACGCCTCCGATCTGGCCGTCTGTCGTATTTCGCCTGCCCTGCCTCGCCCGTTGGTCTGATCCAGTCGAGCGATGGCTCACCCGGTCGCGCACGTTATTCTTGGTTCGATCGCGGCAGGCTTTTGAACGTACCTCCCCCGTGTTGAGGTATTCAGCCGAGCGTTCGAAAACTCACACCTCCGGTCTGACAATTCACCACAATATGGTACGCGCTGTTTTACCTCGAACAGCCGGTTCCCCCAAAGCCGACTACGAAAGAAAAACACTGGTCTCCCGAGAGAGCGTTCATTGTCTCAGCCCGAAGTTTCGAGTGCCGAATTCCCGAATGCCGAAGTCAAAGTACAAAATGCAGCTGTTTCGTTTTTATAGCTCGTCAAGCAATCGGGTGAAAAAACCATTTAACTAGCGTCCAGTATGTGGGTCGGCGCCAGAGGTAAAAAAAGATGGTACATCAAATGAATTCGGCTTTACCAGAAAACGGTAAATGCTCATTCATGTTAGTGGGCAGATTTTTGGGGGTATGTGACAGTTCCGCAATTTGAATTCTATGATTTGACGCTGGGATTGTTGAACTTTATGTGTCGCTTTGTGTGTGGGTTTTTCTATCAAGCAGCACACTTCCTAGGATGTTTGACAATGTACATCATACGAATGCGTGTTTGGGTTAAATAAAGAGAACTGCTTGTGCAATGTGGCTGGATTGGTAGAAGACTTGTTCCACCAGGGAAGATAGTTAGTTGTGGATATTTTCCTAGTCCTATAGGATGTCACATTGTCTGGCTATATAGCTCTATCCGACTCGTGGTTCGGGAATATATTCGGTTGTCATGGTATTTTTCGGTAATGCTTTCCGTCCAGGAATACACGCAAAATTTGCATAACATATGACGAATGTCCAAGTTATGGGGGAGTGATCATTTAACGATACTTGCAGTAGTTGAAACCACTCATTGTGAAAATCAGGATCACACGTCCAGTTTATGTGCGAACATATAGTGCGTCAATCAAAACATAAGTGTGAGCACGTTAAGGTCAGAATGGAAAGACCCTCCCCTTGGTTATTCATTAAATCTTGTCTGTAAGTGTCCGACAAGGAGTTCAGTTAACAATGGCCACCCTGGTGTTGGAACGGCATGGATTTACACCAATTCACTTTACACAACTGCTCGTATAGACTTATTTGGAATCAGCTCAACTGAGAGACATCTCGCTGGATCTATCCATATCACGAGGAAGTAGGTTTATGGAATGAAAAACAGGTGTCTAATTGTCTAGTCAGTCACCGATAGTTTGTTTGGATAGGGTATCATAGACTGAAGGAGTAGATTGAAATCAACAAAATAGTGAGTAGATGGCTGAGGTTGTACAAATGTGGAGACGTGTACGTAATTTTGGACGCCCATTCTCGTCAGTGTGAATTCTCGGTCTGCGCATATGGACAAACGTATCTAATTCGCTTGTACTTCTATCGTACGTTTGTGCCAGGCGAACATTCATAAACCGCACAAATCATTGATGATCAGGAGCAGAACGTAACCGGGTTCGAAAGCATTTAACGTGAGAATGTCTTCTTACGGTATCAACTGAGAGGATGCCGATGCCACGTGCATCCTTACCGAGCGCGTTCATTAGAACATTATGCTGGAGCGAAGTTAGCGTTCAACAATCGGTCATATCAAATCATCGTAACAACGAACGCACTGGGCGGCTCTGTTTTCAGCCAGACTTTGTTATCTATTTGAGGAATTCGCATGGAATGAGAACGGAAGTTCGCGTTGGGTTGAATCCAAAAATCCGTTCCAAAGCTATTTACCATTGGTGCTGGATTTTCGTGTCCAAATCTCATCCCACAATTCAAGGTCAACCAACTTGTATGTGGGTTCATTTCCCGCACCAGATTATCAATGGAGGATATTTTTAAACATGATGTATATTGACAAACCGACGCTTCAATATAGGTTAATCAAAAAATTGAGAATGATTTTCAAATCTGATTCCTTTTCACACAAGCCAAAACTTTTACAAATTCGAGTGGGAAGCATGGTCCGAAAATGGTTTAATTTGGCCCGAAATCTTCTTTTGAATATTTTAAGGACATAATTGTATTCACCTACAATTCGAAGCTGTCCACGCACCACTTCGTACAGGTTATTCGTTCGTTAGGGGTTTCGGGGATTTCAAATAGAACACCACTCACACTTGATAGTCACCAGGTGATGGGTAGTGCTCAGGTTGAAATAATAATCTAAACATCAAAACACCTACTAACCATTTGAATCATGCTCATTGGTTTTTATGAGGACGGTAATTTCAGCCAAACTGAGAATCATGATTAACGTACTATCCATTAGACTGAACAGAGCGATTCTGTTGATTTTACTTTCAAAATGATTGGTCAGACCGAACACTATTCCCACCAGGCTGCAGCTAAGAGTTTGGATACAATCGCTTGCACGTTCCTAGTATGTGGAGACTGGCAGTGTGATTAACATCCCGGTTTTAAAAGCACGAAGGCAGGAGTGAGAATTTCAGTCCGAATGGGGGTGTGCACTATTGATGAGCTCCAATGAGAGCGAAACATTCGTGAGATAGAGGAATGTTGTTTAGTAGAAGAAAGAAACCCTCGAGTTCTTCCACTTATGTCAGCTAGTTGTGTAGTCGGCAAAACTAATGTAATATCATGCAACTGAATTCAGGGAGTTGGCGAGAACATGAAGTTTATCCAAGTGTTCAGGATTCACATATCAGAGAGAACGAAAATCGCAGTCAGTATTTGTGTTCAGACGAAGAGATGGCACGATATTCGGAAGTTGGGTATTATTGTCTTCGTCAACATTCGAAGTAGCGAAGAGGCAATAAAAATTTGACTGCTTTGAGTGAGAAGCATAACTATACGTTTATTGCAAGGGACAGAGACAGAAAACGTACCATAGTTGTATTTTGCTTGCTTTCGGAGGGGTATACGTCTCTGTCGGAGCAGTGTCCAGTTAACAAGCATGAATTGCTGGAGATAGGATCGTTTTAGGAAACGATGTATGTCGCCTTCGGTCAGCCTAATCAACAATAATGACACTGGGCCAATAAGCTGTCCCTTCGAATTGGACAGACGAAAAGAATCTGTGTGGAACTGATCACAGAATCTGCCAACGATACCAGTATTCGTGAATCGAATACACAACACAAGTAATGGGGAATGATGTAGTCAAAAGCGTTAAGACAGTTCCCATCCTGCCTCTCATTAATCCGGAGAATGGATAAATATGTGCGCTAGACGTTTTACGAGTAATTGTGATTGAACGTCCATTTTGGGTGTTGACGCCAATTGGTTCGTGGTATCGGTTGTCGTTAACCACGATGAATTTTTACATAAACCGACCTATTCAGATGGTTTTGATCGGTATTTAGTTGTCATTGACTCAACCCTTAGTCACCTGACAGGCGTCGCCAAGTTTTCTGTTGTTAGAGATACCGCCCCCTTTGCGTTGACAATTCGAGTGATTCCGTTGGCTACACTTGGTAAGTGGTAAGTGATAGGCAAGACGATTTGAGGTAATCGGGAATCGACGGTTCGGAAGGGTAAAAATTATGGGCAATCGGGTGCATTAGAATGGTGGCTTGGCAATCATTGTTGATGCGGAAGAGAATCTTAGTGGTATACAGATTGGGAATAACACAACGTTTCGAGCAAGTTGTAATACTCTACGTTTCAACCACCTCGGGTGGCCTTCCTCAGGAGTGGTTTTATCACTGTATGCCGTAAGATCGTGGCTTTAGTTGCATCAATCATAAGCAGTTCTTGGTCGCGTCCCTCGTAGAATCCCGAGTTTCCCTACGTCCCTCGCAAAGTTCGACCTTTTTAACCCCCCAGACAGATAGTGAATGTATCTGTACTGTAACTAGACTGATGAGTGGTCGTTAAAGAACATATGCGCTTTGGCCATGGTCCAAAAAGTAATATTCCGTTTATTTGGCTGTCTGCGTGTTAACAGAAGCGGTTGCACGTACGCCATCTAGAATTTGACGAGTGAGGAAATGCAACGAAAACCACATATGGCAGAATTCAGCGTGTTCAACAACTCGCACTATCTAACGCAAATCCCAAACACGTTTGTTCTGGCGGTCCCACATCCTCATCGATGGGAGGTACTGACTGCTGCCGAAATCGTGATAATGTCAGTAAAGTAGTGGTCAGAGAGGCTGTTGTTGGCCGTGCATCAGTTTACACATTAGGTAGCTTCGTAAACGCCGGTTTTACTCAATCGGTATAGGTGACCACTCGTTTACCGCTGTGCCACAATTAGAAGGTTCTACCCTGCCGTATGGTTACGCGGAACGGACCGTCATATGTTGGTTGCAAAGGTCGTTCAGGAGCAGTACAATGAATCCAAACGTAGGACTAAGTTAACAGACGAGTATCGATGTAGTTTGGCGTCGTCTATTCTCTAAGTAGAGCTTGTCAGATTCGTCACGTGTGCCGGACCAAACGCTCACCGTAGTCGTCAAAGCCGATGGACCGTCCTGCGAACAGATCAACCAGTTATTCAGATAAACATAAGGAGCACCTCTAGACTAACTGAACAGAAGTACTACTAAAACTATGTTTCCAATACCTAAAAGACTAACAGCTGAACCTCCTGCGATAAACGGTTGTTGACAGCGTATAGGCAACTTCTCAGCTGCCGACTAAGGCGTTCAACTAATGCGTTGGCTACCCAAGTGGTCAACGATAATGTAAATTCGACCATAGTATAGTGCGTCAAAAGATAGGTAGGCTGAACAGAAGTGTGACTCGCAGTCAATAGTCACTACAGCAGCACAGCCAAACTTGGCAACCTAGGAGCTTAGTCTAAAGCACACAATAACTCAAGCAAATTGGCTCGTGTGTTTCATCTTCGAGTCATCCTTTGGTGTCAAAAATTCTCTCCAAATGGTCGCGGGAATACGTACGGTTTCCATTTGACTCTTTCCGTTCTTGAAGTGCTTGTACTAACAGGTGCCTAACTAACTGGCGAACATGAAAAATGCCATGGTTGCCCAACACCTTCTAGCATACAACGATTCTTTCATGAGAGTAGAATTCAGTTTACGAAATATAGTTTCTTTCCTCCCCTCATTGTTCCAGGATCCCTGTGAAGATACAATTTTCCGTGGAGCACACACATAAATTGTTGCCAGAATTATGTCCCAGTGTTTTCTTAACTCCATTTTACCGACAAACTCCCTTTGGTAATTGACGAGTTGAAACTGTTTCCTATTACAACCACCACATAAGTCCCGGACCTTTCCAGTTAGACAGTTGTCTTTACTAATATCGTCCACGATTAGCACCAGTGCCTGAACGGGCTTAGCCTGCGTCATGTTTTGCTGGTGTCCACGGTTGCCATTGGATCGTGTACATCCGGATCGCTTTCATCGAAGGTGCCAACGATGAAGGTGTAAACTACCAGCTGTTCTCATTGCTTAGCTCAAACCTTGGGCTGTTGAATTGCACATCTGTATACCAACCAAAATGTCAGTCGTCACGCTTCTAGAGACAAAATCTGCAGGGCTAAGCAACGTAAACACATGGTGCCATCGTGGATCGGTGGTGTGTGCAAAAACACAAAAACGCCTCACAAGGAATGTGAAGAAACGGGCTGGACCCCTTATAATCTATATTACGGTACGATCACAGAGTCTATCAAGAAAAACCCCGTAAAAAGACATCATTTTACACTCTGATACTTGCGTTTTATTGACCAAATTGTCACGATCATTTTCAACCTACATAGGATAGCATATCTATTGGAGGCTATACCTAACTTTCCAGTGAAGAGGCGATAACGGTAGGTGTCAGCGACGTAGAGTAAGTGCGCGTACCATATATTGCGAGAAGTGCATCGAAAAGGATGTGAAATTCAACCTCACACTATTGAAAATGGGATAGCTCCAAACGTCGAACAAAATAAATTACCCTCACTTCTTTGATTCCTTCTGGTAAGGTGTTCCTGCGTATGTAAAACTTCTTATAATGGTGTCCAAAAATGCGTCTGGAGCATAGTTTTTAAAGCAGCCTCCTGGCCGTCAAGGGCATAGCCACAACAAAACCAGTCGAAATTTAAAATAATATGACGCAATACGATATCATTTCTATTGGCTTGTGGTTTCACTGGTTCGTGCAACACACATTCACTGCCGTCTAGCAGTTGCCTGTCTCAAATTTTAAATCTGACTTTTCGAACAAACGGTCTTCAAGGAGCGCTGTTAAACCAACTAATAGGCCGGTACCAACATAAGTTCAACATAGACCACAAGTATTCCATCATCTTCAAGTACACGTCTACTGTCTCGAAGGGTATCAGAGGACCGTCTATGTGAAAGTTCTCTCATGTAGGCCACTTATCAGACTATAAGTCCTCTTTGCTTTCAGCGACGACTTTTCATTAATTGGAACCAGAAAAAACGGATGTGTCGTGATGTCAAACAGACGCCGAATCATTTTGTGGATAGCATGTGGTGTGGACTAAACTCCCGAGTTCCATTAGCGGGAACGCAGGGCCAATCTAGTTAGTTCCAGTATGTTTATTGTACGAACACCCCTTAATATCTACTGGCACCCTGGCAGAATGTCCCTTAGGACGGATGATAACGTCGGTCAGCTTGTTGATGATGTCCGATGCATAAAGCAGACCGTCCTCGAGAGACCTTCACACAATTGTACTCCGTGAATCCCAATTTCACATTTAACTATATTCTACTCACAAGCTTGTAGTAATATAACTTAATCGTCGAATTTAACGTGACTCGTCTGTTTGCAACATTCGCTGTTCATCCTAAGTGTTTGATACACCAAAACTCATTTCATTTCCATAACACACTATATCAGATGTAAACACTTGAACTGGAATCGGCTTTCTTGCTTATATTTCGATTCCTACCACAGTCCACCACATTTATATGAGTATCTGTAACCCACCAGACATTTTCCGCTAGAATTAATCGGACGATTTTTCACGTTTCCGCTGCACTGTTGCAAGCGTTTGTAAACCTGGTCGTTAGTAACTGTGCTTTTAAAATTTTATTGATGAATTTTTACAAGCACGCTCCATATCAGTATATATGTACTTATGTACGTATGTCACTTGTTAAGCAGTGGATGCTTTGGGAAGTCGTCTCACTGTTCTATCCTTTCATGTTATAAGACTCGATTGCTGCAGGATGCCTCATCAGAAGTCGCGGAACACTTGTTAGTTATTTGTTAATCACGGATGATGGACGCTGTCTTTCGGGTGTTGGCTGTTTTATGTGCGTCATTGCCGCTTATGTACCCTACGCTTGTGTTGTAAGTTGATCATGCTGACTAAAAGCGATTTCACCGATCATCGGTGCATTCATTCACGCACTTCCATTGTCACTTTCCCATTACCTGCGTCATTGCCGCTATGGGTCAGCGTTGACTACGTCCTACCAGTAACACAACGTTGGTACCGCTTATAGCCGTTCTGTCACGGCGTTTAATCTGCAACCTACCGTGCACAGTT
>QNGE01007145.1:0-25191 GCA_008508345.1 Paragonimus westermani
TGCACTTCTAAGAGTGTGATACTTACCACATTTCTTGTGCCGACAGAAATCAATATATGGTACAAGAACTCCAATTGACACGCCATACAAGNATACAAGAGCGCTTAGTACGAAAACCGTGCTTCGGAAGGCTTATAAGGTCTTTTGACCCTGAGAACTAGAAATTGTGCGCCTTTATTACCCACTCAAACATTATTGCGCAAATTGCCGTGTGGTTGGCTGGAAGATAGTTGATAACGTTCTGTCTCGAAACACTTTTGTGGCGATGCATGGTGACTTGATTTTTCCAATGATGATGAAGTGTGCCGAATGAAATTGAGGGGGTAAACAAATTAAATAAAACTATGGATATATCCTCACCTGTTTGCTTGACACTCATTGGTGAAATTCCTTCAAGTTCAAAGTGGATTGAGTGTTGAATGATAGATAACTGTGGATGAATACTTCGAACACCACTCAAAACATTACTCAGTATGTTATCTGTTTTCGATGGAATATTAATAAGTAATAAGACGTGCTCTTCGTTGAACAAAGCATAACTCAGTAAGGTCGTCAGCAACCGTTTTGCCTCTAGGATCCACAACTTCTAGGGTAGGGCTCCTCATTGAGTTCCTCCGTCTCATCAGCTGCATTGATATTATACTTTTTGCTCTTTACGGAGCTCACGCTTTCGTTTCGCTCGTACAACGCAGTTGCGTTTGATGTTTTGTGTTCAAATATGTTGCTTACTGGCATCACCAGGGGGAGATCTATTGCTCTTCTGCGCCTCAACATAGGCAATTTAAGTCTATCAATCGCTTTTGTAGTAATATTCCTATCTCAATTGTAAGAATTAACGAGTTTCGACTTCATAGGTGCCAAATTTACGATACAGAATTCAGATGTTTGATAAGCTTTCCGGTCGCTGTGTTTGGGTCTAATGTGAGTAAGTGTTCCGGATTAA
Organism: Paragonimus westermani; assembly: GCA_008508345.1. Classification (NCBI taxonomy): domain Eukaryota; kingdom Metazoa; phylum Platyhelminthes; class Trematoda; order Plagiorchiida; family Troglotrematidae; genus Paragonimus; species Paragonimus westermani. The sequence continues at coordinate 944 of QNGE01007145.1, forward strand.
GAATCTTAGTAGGGAGAAGAAGGCATTCCAGTAAACGAATTTGACCGGACGGTAGAATACGACTGTCGGTTTGGCAACCATAATGAGACCGAACGAACATTTGACGACATTTTGGTCACCTCTTGAAAATCGTCCTAGAGCGTGTATCCCTACAGACGAGATATCTATGGTAAATATGAGTTCCAATGTATGCCTCTCCATGGTGGACCTTGGGACACGCTGTTTCTATCCGTTCCGTTGAACGCGTGAAAGAAATTCGGCCTGCTTTGCCGGAGCTGGGGGTGAGGTCCAGGAGATACTAGGGATGTCAACGTCACCATCTGTTGGTTTGTGTTAGCGACACATTTTTGTCATACGATTCGTTACCCCTACAAGGCCAGTCAAATCATTGTTGATAGCATCTGGAGGTTTGTGGATGCATCTTACAAGTAGTCGGCGTGAATCGATAGGGATAGTTAAATGCGAGTCTTCGATTTTATAAAGACCAGACTCATCAAGTTTCAATGCGGAAAATTGCTCTTCTCTATAAACAATGCACTCACTGCCTGGACCTGTGAGACGATCCCCATGAAAAACGGGTGATACTCTATGATACTCATCCGTCTGCTTGGAGTATCAGGGGAGTACCACATCTCAGTCACAAAAATGATCTGAGAGTTAGACAAAGAGACAAAGGATTTAAAAGTGTGCTTCCTAATCACCATTGATCCTACGTTCGTGAATAATGAATTAGTGGATTTTTCTTCCAAACCAAACATTCAGACTGCTAAAGAATTGCATGAGAGATGTGACGGTATGTTGAAGAATATCCTGGGAAAGGCTCAGTCTACGGAAGGTTCAAGTCTTCTGCTCACACAAATGTGGGTTAAAAAGTATGGCTTCACGACAAAAAGAGCTAGAAGAGCGTCAGTATGGTAAGGTGATTTAGTGGGACGTAAGGAGCGGGACCGGGTGCTGGTAGATGAAATATCTAAGGACACGCCAAAGGAAGGGCTGGCTTGGCGGAAATTTCAGTTATCATTATAATAAGATAGCGATGTAATTGCTGGGGTATACATACTAGAAAACTGACCTCTAGTGTCATTCATACTCTCGGTAAGAAGACAAGTTAAAAAAGAACTGTTGGAAAGTCGATAAAAACAGTGAGACGTGGTACAGTTTTGAGTCGGCTTGAAATTAGCGGAAGGCAAACTGTGCAGTATTATCTGCGAAGCATTGTTTCCCAGAATGTGATTCTTAGAGCCGGATTTGTTGAGCTTGCGAGATATTTTTGACTTACCCCCGCATTGCAAATTTAAAACGTTATTATCTGGTGAGCACCGTACAGGTTCAATTGTTAGTTTACAGCCTTGTTCACGCGGTTCAGATCTGCCGTCGGTATTCACAGTCAATCCAGGCAACAGAGAAAAGTGCCCATGGTATGAAAAAGACGATTCTGCTTCTTCAACCACACCACTGCCAAGGAAACTTGAGCTGCTACCCACATTGTCGCGAGGAACTTTGGCGATTCTCCCAAGTTAATCGTCAAAAACATCGGCGAGGGCAACTAAACGCAACTTGGTGTTGTTGCTCTCATGTAATGCGTTGAAATTTGCTGTTGAGGTTGAAATTTCAGCAGCGACTAAGGTTTCCCTGGTAATAATAAGAGTTCAGTGGTTGCTGGTTGTGATGTGAAAATTTTACACCATTCTTGGCCGCTATCTGGCCATTTTTCCCTGAAGATGATCGCCGGGCCACTAGCAATTTTTGGAATTCGGCTGACTTAGTGGGCATCATGGTGTGATGATGCTTTTTTGTTTACAAATTTTGCTCAAAGTAATCCAAAGCAATTAACCACGGTAGAATGTAACAAGTCATATTCTAATTTAAGCGGATAAATGGTACAAACAGAGCGCACACTTGCACACAACAATAATTCCTGGCCTATTCTGGAACATTCACCTTCCGTTTATTGTGGAGAAGTTTCCGGCACCTCCGACCAAGTCCGGAATGTAAACCGAATTCTCAATGCCTTGAATCCAGGCGTGCGAACAGAACTGTGCATCAAATGACCTGGTCTCATTTTGATGGAACGAGTTATAACGGGCGTGCCTGACGCTTAGCAACCCCAACAGTCGATTCACGGCTTGTTTTATCGTTCGAAATCATTCCAGTGAGATGCTGACCACGACGGCAAGTGGGCATGAGCGATAGAGCTTGTTGCAGAAGGCTCCGGTGGGACGCTTGTGACGTCGCCCAAAGAGTGATAATGTTGCACGGCAGATCCTCAAGACGAATTCAATACGCTAATTCAATTTGATCTGTGAACTGTTAATCCCGTTGTGTCCATTACAGCTTCGTGAACACATTTGACGTATAGCTAATTGACAGGTCAAACACGACAATGGACCAAAATGCAGAGCTAATTGTCTGTGCGCTTTTTGTTCCATCACTCTGGCGTCAAATACCACCCAATGTAGGTCTTCATCCTCATGGTGTATATGACTAATGTTGATGTACAGCCGTTCGACTGCCTGTTTGAATTTGGGAAACTTTCAAAGGAGAACCGCGCCTAGTAATTGAGTGCAAAGAAAGCAGCAAACATCAGATTCATAACACAAACGAGGAACACAAGGACGGCATTCGTCTAACACTCAACGTATCCTACTGATTTGTCTCAACATACACAGTATGACTCAGCGTTTTGTGGCGTTGAAGTTTCCGAGAGAGAAGCGTATAAATAGTGTTTAGAGAGGGTTAATGAGTCACAGACGTTCAGCCTAATCGACCGTAACATTGTTACATTCCTCACCTGCGCTGGCGTCTAGGGTAAAATCGAGCTACGGAAACATAACCACACGTAAAACACCTGCTTGTCCGTGAATTTTGGAACGCAGTGAGAAAGCCGAACGTTACTTAAAATGCCAGGATAGTGAAGCAGCCGGTGGTTACTGAGTGCCGATTTCTTTTATTCAATACTAACACTGCTTGTTCGACATGTACCAACCTACAACCGCACCCGATTGTTTTTGCGAGGTCATTTCTGGCTGACTGGTGACCGTTGGCAGGCTCATGTTTTGATCGCTTCACGTTGAACGCTTTCCTGTTGGACAATTCGTGTATCCGATTAACTCACATTCGGTCCGTCGAGAAATATACCATAAATTTCATCATTACTGTGAGAGGGAAAACATTTATTGTAATTTTATACAATGCCACACTTTAAACTCCACTGATTCAGATCGCCTTTCCTGGCGTTCTATGGACCTGGTAGATAGTCCCTTTAACCCGACCGTCTGAATAAGCGTTGTTGAAATTGTCGAGTACGCGGTACTGAGTGAATTACCCCTAAGTCGTCAGGAGCGGTTCAACGTGAAACTTAAAACTTCGGCGATTTTGAAGAAAGTCATACCTATTTTTGTGCTTCGCTCACCAGAAGGCGGAATATTTGAAAATGGACTTGAGAACATCTGCTTGGTAACTCCCTATAGTGTCTAATATCAAACCGGATACCCTCCGAATTTGTCCATGCTAATAATGCCACCACTAAAAGTAATGATAGAGATTTCGAAGTTTATCAATGTCCCCTGCAGGACGAACCTTGTACCTAGTTGTTTTTAAAGCTTTCACGTAGACGAGAAAAAATATTTATAGACGACATACAGAGATATCCATACACACACGCACGTTCATCATAATTTGATCATCCTTGTGTGCATTTACGCCAAAATTTGTGGCTATTGGTCGCTACACGAAAGCGGCGCAGACTGCAGCTTGTAAGAAAAAATACATCTAACCTGCGTGTTCGACGTTCGTATAAAAATCTCGCGTGAATATTTGCGCTAGTTCTCCTACACTGAGCCCTCTTAGTACACCAATTAGCCATATATTTTTAAACATCCATTTTACCTTAGGTATGGGCTGCATAAAGCAAATCGGTGACAAAATTCGGTAGTAAATATATATTAGAAAAACCCGTTGGTCAACCAATTTCTGCGCCATATGGAAACAGCTGCTTGCCAGCGTCATATATTTTGTTGGCTAACACAAAATTATCAACCACACGTGAAGGTTCTTCCAAAAAGTTATATATTCCAATATTCCTCACATTTCATATGATCATGTTACGTTTCCCGTCTCTCGCTTAATTCTGCGTTTCATCTTTGATTTCACAAATATATATGTGTTTCGAGGTAACATCACACGACTTTTGGACACTCAAAACCACGCATCGATGGGATATATTGAGAAACTGGTAAAATTCTTCTGATTCTGAACGTTCAACGCTATTCTATCTAGAGGTCCGCCTCGTCTCCCGAAGGAGTCTGGGACTTCCTACTTCCACTCAGGTCAGCAAAATTTTGCGCATGGTTTCGACGTCATCCACAACGATTACCATCGAAATCCTTCATTTCTACTTTGGTCACCTGCACATTCTAATTTACAAGCCAACCGGTTTTAATCAGAATGCTCTTAACATCTACAGCCAAATTTTGGGGAGGTGTGAGGGCACCGGGGAACAGTGTCCTTCTAAAGTAGGGGTCTCAGCAACAGCTATTTAGAGGGAAGCAGCATAAATGAACACGCTGCTCTACACAAACCAAATTCTAGTCGTGTGCGCTCGCTGGTTTCAGTTGCGAAGTAAAGCATTATCCTTTTCCGGTATGACCTCGACCATTAGAGAGAAGGTCTCGTTTTAAAGCGCAAGATAATGTAACCACACAACAATTTGACAAAACTCTGAGGAAACTGGAGACTGTCTTTCTAGAAGCATGTGCAGCAAATGGCTTTTCATCATCCGGAATAAGTCCTTCTCGTTATGTGTTCTCTGTTGTCCTGCTTACACAATTCGTGTGTAGTACAATTATCGATTGTTGTGTGCATTTATTGTGTGTTGTTATACATTATGCACATTGGTCACGCTCACCCAAACGAGTACCCTGCCGGAGCGTTGAAACACACACTACTATTCTCATTCTTTTTTCCTGCGGCTCGACCGCACCTTTATAAGCTGTGCGTACGACCCCAACTTAAGTACTGCACGTTCATATGTAGTCACTTGCGCAAGTCTGATAAGCTAGCTCTGGAAAGTCTCCAACGTGCATTTACGGAAGGTTTAGTGGGTTATCCGTCTTCGTTGAACTACAGAGAACGCTGCCAGACGCTTAAACTGGATCCTCTTTGGCTACGGTGTCTCAAGCTAAACCTTGCGCTCATGTATAATCTAGTTTATAGCAATAAATTTAAGGTAAAACTCGCGATTCGCCTTCAACATAGCTCAAAATACAACATCAGGAACAAAGAGTTCACTTTGGCAACTCTTAAATCCCGTAGAAAACTCCGTTCAAATTTTTTCCTAGTGAAATATACTTACATTTGGAACAAACTCCCACATGCAATTAGAACCAGTAAGAATATACATCAATTCAAACGAAGCCTAGAAACTTTCCTAACATTAAAGAACGTCATGTTGATCTTCAAACTCTGCCTGCCTGAAGACGATATCTTTCAAAACGGACCTAATAACATCTAACCATCAGATCTAATCTAATAATAACGGAGGGTGAATCTATACCACAGGATGTAACGCCACACACACTTCGAACCGATCAAAGCTATCAATTTAGCCATTTGAGAAATTCCTCATTTCGAAACTTATCATTTCTCCAGCAGGATAGATCTTGTACACAGCTTTGTCGAAAAATTGCAGCTGCATAACAAAACTACACCCAACATATGGCATCTTAAACATCCCCGTTAGTAGTAACCAAACCAACCTTTACTCTTACTCCATACTTAACGATTATCAGCTCTGTATATCTATCGACCACTACGCAATAGCTGTGCAAGTTAAAACAGTTTAGAGAATATATAGCTTAACCTGTTCGCATCATATGATTACATATAAATTCGTGCCTCTTTCTATTCTACAGACCACGTGATAATCTTTCCGTCTTGCTAAACATCTTTCCATTCTACACAACGGCCTTACATACTAAATCGACATCGGAATTCGGCTGTAGTCATATACCAGGATAATCTGTGAATTGGTCACTGTTCGCGTTATACGACAACAATTATTTGTTAGAAATATATATTTTACTAATTAGCCCAAAATTGTAAATTCTATATAAAAGATTCAGCCAGAAAATGTCAGACTCCATTATTCGTCATACTTCACATCACCGTGTTAGGTTCTTCTGCTTATCACGTAATTTTGCTTTCCATTATTGCTTTCACGATCAATTCTAACGCGAGACAACATTCCATAACGTTCGGAAAATGAAAATCCCGTACTGCTGGAAAATTCGTAAAATTCCGTCGATTTGAGGAAATAACGGAGCCCAGTGCAGAAGGTCGTCCTTTTCTCCGGAAAAATTGGGACCCACCTATCTTCCTTCATCTTCCCAAAAGTTTCCACGTATTTTTCCGAGGCCATCCATATCAACTAATGACGAAATTCTTCGACTATTCATTTTCTCCATCCTGAAAATTCCTTTTTCTCGCCTGACCTTGAACATAAGGCCTACGTTAGCCTTGTGAAGCAACAATTGATGTAGCAACTTAACATTTTTTTATCGAATATTGAAAATCTTGAGAAACGTTGTTTCAGAAGCAAGTGAACTATCTGCCTCTTCATAAACCAGATTTTTGCTTTATTATTTTGTCCGTTTTATTACTCTATTTCCATAATTGGTGCCTTGTACAATTAACAGTTATGTGTACGTTATGTAGTCACGTTAAAATGTGTGTACTGATCACGCTTATCTAAGCGTGTTTCTCACGAATGGGTTGAGATATATACCATTATTATTAGTATTAGTATTATTAATATTAATATTATTATTATTAGCAGCGGTGCTTGACGGCCACAAATCAATCAGTCCCAAGCGTGTTTGTAGAAACCCACCCCTTGTTTTTCCAATTTACGACCCTGGAGGCGATACTCATATAGAAAGGGCTGGATACCTTGAAGTTTGGTTGTGACCATTAGTCTTACAAGATGCAGTGGATAAAAGATATCTTACCAGGGTTGATTTTGTCATTAGAGTATTTTGTTACATAACGCCCCCCGTAAATCCTGGAAATCGATAAGCCAATTGAACGACGTTCAAGCAAACTTCGATGTCCACTGGTGCGCCGGACCCTGATTAACCGCTGCCGCAAATCAGTGAATGTCTGCCAATCTATTAGTCGACCAAGTGGCGTATTCTCCTCCAGAAATGGTGGCAGCAGAAATAGGTTTCTAATTATTTGGGAGCCATGGTACGCAAAATATTTTGAAACTACGAAGAAGACACGAGTAGTAAATGGAAACAGTAAACCTACCAAATGTAGGAGGCATGAAGTGGATTTTTAGAACACCACCAAATAAGGCCAGGGAAAATAATGAGAAAACGAAAGACGTTGGTGGAACTCACGGCCCAAAACTACGAGGATTTAGCGCTGTAACTTATGGACAGATAGAACGCATGCGAGCAAATACATTGAACAAAGTGGCATTTATCAGTAAAATGTGAAATTCATTCGCGTGGAATATATAATTCATCATGCACATTCCGAATGATTCAAACATTTTTTTACAGGCAGTTGCAGGTAGCAGAAGCGGGATTGGGAAAGTGATTAGAATAGGTGTAAGTCTTAAGGAAGGACTGAAATTACTCTGCGAGGTTCCTGGCGTTCTCTCATTCACGGGCCTGCTGTCGCACAATCACAGTCGCAGTCGCTTCACAGTCTGCGCAGGGATGAGTTCTGAGCCTCAAAACTTCGCTCACATCACATGAAACCTAATGAAGATGTTCAAATCTGACGAAACCACGCAGGCGTACTCGGAAGTAACCCAAGATCTCAATGTGAGAAACCTGCTTGCAAGTGAATAAGAGCGGTTTCTCCAGAACACTCGTCTTCAGATGACCCGTAAGCTCCAGACACCAGTCTCTACTAGTAAAATTAAACTACTGTGCGCTCAGTGACACAATTCACAACGATAATGATACCGTATCATCAACTTCAATCATGAAAGCGCAGAAACCCTGTATGCTTAGTACCCAAAGCTACTTCGGGGACTCAACAATACCACCAGCAACAAACAACCTCACTGTCCACGGAGCAACAAACCTCAAGGCTTCTCAGCGGAATGAAAGTCGCGAATGTCTGAATGACCTTTATACGCAGACAACTGAATGGAGATGGCCTTAACAAAGCGATATTAAGTGTCTTACGTGTTAAGAATATTTAGGAGTTGCGATCTTCTCACGGATATGGAAGCTCATCGCGGTCATACCAAGTTATAAGCGAGGCTGTAAGAAGGAAAAACCTGGTGTCATTGTTTTTAGTTGCACGGCATCATTTCAAAAGCTGACAAGCTGTTCCCAGCTGAACAAAGGGAGTCTTGATTGAATGGATCCTGCACTTCAAAATTATTTGGAAAGATGGAAATAACAGTAGCGGCTGCCAATATGAACGTTGGCCCGAAATACGTTTTACTGAATGTTAAGAATGTTTACTGTCACGTCGACCATTGAGCTTTTGCGATGAAGCTACCGAGTTCATTTTGTTGGGACTGCCCAGACTGGCAATTATTCAATGACAGAAGCAGCAGTGTACTCTCCTGTGAGTGTTCAACTCCGGCAAACACAGTACTAGGATACATGATGACGACACGACCGTTCAACTCGATCGTTAGTCAATTGATAATCGCACCAAATCGTTGCTTCTAGCCATACGCGAATAAAATTTAAACTCTGACAATGCGTTTACTCAGTTCAGAATAAACACTCATTTCCAAAGTTGTCTCTTGCGAACTGTTAATCAGTCAAGGGCTGGGAATACTAGCTTTTGAAAATTAGACTACCTGTGACGTAGATGGCCGTGTAATGCCGACAACCGTTGTAGAACATGTCGAAGTCAGGGGGCTGGCTGATTTATTCGGAGTAGAGGGAAGAAACAATAAAATTGTCACGTATAACTTAAATAAACAGTTATTGCCATGTGTGGGGTCTATCGGAATGTGGAAGATCCGTGTCAGTTCAATCGCGAGACTCCATATATACAAACAGTTTGCAAAGCGTGCTCCCCGAACCGCACCAAGTACATGTAGGCGGCGAGCTCAAGATGGTTAGACCGGACCAAATTTGGATGCACAAAGCCGTTAATAACAGTGAAATTGGGGTTCAGCGTACCGGTTTTGCGTTACCGCTCGGTTATCAAAGAAGAAGACTTGTTTAGTGGCCGTTAGGGATCGTTTGGTGAACTGTTTCGGTGACGCAAATAAATGCATCTTATATGGTGCTGGTCGTACAGAGAGTATCACAGCTCCTGATCTAGTATTGAGTTATTTTCGTTTCTGAGGTATCTCATCTACAGCCATGAACTGCAGTGTCAGACACACGGTTACATTTGCCTGTTTCAGCGATGCAACTCTCCAGTTTAGCCCTTATCGACACTTGAACCTACCTACCCGATGGCTACACGGTTGCACACTTATGCAGTTGGGCCGGATTTTGACGAATAAACCATTTATGGTCGGTCATCTTACGGTCACCGTACCTTTCGGGCTTGCTGATCATGATGATCTTCATTTTCGGTTCACTCGTACAGAGGACTCAGCCCAACTGCGTCACCTCATGAAACTTCCACAGGGCAGACCTGGCATCCGTGAAGTATTCCGCTAATTCCGCTAAGTAGCCCGAAACTCCACCTGAATAGGTCAGCACTGAGGCTCACTCAATAATGTACTGAAACAAACGATGAGAGAAAGCGCTTCTTGCCCCTCATCAAAACCACGCTAAAACCATATATAACCAGCGGAACTGTGAAAACTCTTCAAAGGAAGAAAGTCAAGAGGCTAGCTGATTAAGTCTTTATAATTATGGCACCCGCCTAAGGATTCAGAATGTTTGTAAATGACAATATGAACAAAACAAGAGAATTTCAAGGGTTCCTACTGAAAAGATTAACGGTTAGCGGTAAAATTTTCATCACCATGTACCTCGGACGACTCATGACAATTTGTAAACGTCAGGGACTCTGAGGCTAGACAACCCGCTCGTCGGTAACGATGAGAAGGTCGCAAGTGGATTGGCTGAACACCGCGATGAAGCAATCCGCGCAGGCAGCCCCAAATAACCAACAATACACACGCTACCCCCTCAAAAGAGGGCTTGAACAAGGCCCCGAACCTACGCGCCACAAAGCTGCACGTGAGGAACGGATACTGCGGAATAAAATGATGCGGGAATTCCCAGGTTCTGACGAGATTGCACCACTAATGCCTAAAGAATGTCCAGACCTCTTGGCCACAACCATCAGTCATGTCGTTTTATCTGCCTCCCAAGTTATGAAAAGTTCCGAATGGTTGGGGACAGTGATGGTGTTGTTTGTAGCTCGGGTTGACGGTTTTGGTATTGATATGTTCGCCGAGCTGGGCATTTAGGTTGCAAACGTTTCATCACCAGGCGAGGTGACATCATCAGTGCGTAAGTGTTTCAGCGTATATTTTGAATTTACTTACGCACTGATGATGTCACCTCGCTTGGTGATGAAGCGTTTGCAACCTAAATGCCAAGCTCGGCGAACATACCAATACCAAATTTTCGAATGAGTGGAAAAGAGGCACGTTATCTTCAACATTTAGAGCAGATGGTTTAGCCCCTCGGAACTACCCTTTAGTGACAGTGTTGTCAATGATTTCTGGAATTATGGAAACTTGGCCGACGATGCTCTACAGGACTTTCCAAAGAGTGCGCGACACCCGCGTAGCTCCGGTGAAATTAGATCATGCTGGACAGACCTCATGGCAGTAATGAACTGGTGAACGACCGGCACGTACGTTTATACGCCCACGGATGTCGGCTTCATTGATTTTTCCATAGCGTTTAAACATAATTCGAGTGCAGCATTGTGTTGGACAAAGTTTGAAACTGGGCTGATCGAGTTTCGGGAATAATTTTACAGCCACTCTCTCCAAGTAAACGAAGCGATTCCCTTTAGTACAGCAGCTTTGGATGCGGTCCCTCAAGGTGCCATTCGTAGATTCCGACCGTAATTTATTCGCTGACAAAGTAAAAGGCTAAGTAAGCCCCGAAATACCACTATATACAGATGATTTCAGAATTTTTCTTGTAATTCACACCTTCCGTATTAAGCAGGCATCACAAGGTAACTCAAATATTCTGTCGTTGTGAGCAACCCAAGGTGCTCTTTCATCTAATGCCATCAAACGCGCGGTATTCAGAATTGACGATCGAGCGGACGTCTGTTATTAGTTGACCGACATCAGGTTGCAGGCGGTAACTGAGAAGTCTGATCTAGGAATCTTCTTCATTAGTAGTCTGTCGCGGTCTGCTAACTACGACAGGATTGACCAGACGGCTACCTATTGAGTAAATCTAATTAGCCATCTACTAGGCCAGTTCACTTGAAGGACTGTCGGCAGTGTTTGCCGCATGTGTCTGCCTTCATTTTGAAGAAAGTTTCCAAACTTGTATTCTTCATTCTTGGGGTGAGACATTAAAATGGCGGAAGGTACTCAGTGCAGAGCCACGAAACTCGTACAAGGTCTATCGCAAAAACCCTACTTGGACAGACCCCGCACACAAAACTGATTTAACACCGAACACGAGCGCGCCCATTAAGAATTGATACTTGTTTACAAGCTCCTCAATGACGAACTCTTCACAAATCAGCACAGATTGGCAATGACCCCTGCAAACAATCTGCATGGTCACTGGCTGAATATAAACCAGCAGCTTCTTCGTTTTCAGCGCAAGGAACAGTGCTTTATTGTACACATTTCTTGCCCATGAAACTCGTTGTCGAAAACGGTAGTGCAGGCGGCTAATATTTAATCATTTTTGTGGAGGCTGGATAATCACTTCAAGGACAGTTGCTCTCGCGAAACGCTCTAGGTCCTAACTGTCGCCTTTGGAGGCAGTCCGATTTCGACCGAATAACTGGAAGTTTGGCAGACCTCCGGCTTGTTTTTATCAACCTGCTTGTTACCTTTTTTGGTGGAAACTAGCTGTGTGCATGGTTTCTCCCTCCTACAGGTCCAAAATGTGTCGTATGCCTGGAAAACTTCGTTGACCGTTTCAGAGTTGAGTGAAAGTATCTTTCGGTCCTATTTTTTACTCATTTAATTTCTTTCCGCTAAAAAGCGGACATTCGACGAAACCGCCTCGAAGACGCATGAAAATATGCAGATCACTGATGTGAGCTGAAAATGTTATTGAACAGCCAGTTTTTCTATATATCGCAGTACAGTGTTATCAGGGTGTGTAAACACTGAGCTCACATACGTAACTTGCTACTTGTTATCAGGTAGCCAGCAGCTAAACGGAACCCCGGCCATCAGAAAACGTACTTTTGCAGGTCCGCCAACCCTCAGGAATCCTTGTAAACCATTGGAAAAGTTTGTAGTCCAAAGAACTGTACCTGGTAAAAACACCAACCAAAGACTAGACACCTTCACGACACCCACTGGAGCGTTCCATAGGTAATCGCCTTTTCACTATTGACGAAGTGTTCCCAACACCCATGCCTGAGATTACTACCTAGTCCATAGCACACATCTTTGCCATGAATGCCATGCAATTGATGTTCATCCGACGGAGGGAATCAAAGAAACCCACTCATCTTCGTCCCTACCCATATTATGAGCGTATGGCCATCAACGCTCCACTGTCGTCTGCGTAGGTGTCCCATATTAGTTTCCATCATTTGGTGATCGTGTATATCTTAAAAGATCCAATCTTAGTAAGAAACACATCTGAACTTTGGGACTGTCCTCCGAAGGTGCGACAGGGGAGCAGCCGGCCCCGCCGCTATACCGGCTCGCCTGCCACGTAAGTATGAGCAAGATGCAACGTTTTGGTGCGCAACAATATGGTCGGTTGACGTGAACTTCTTCAGAAATCAATTTGAACAGCAAACGCTTCAGCTTAACATATTTTTCGTCTGCTACAATGTTACAACAAACTTTGCTCAACGAAATATTGATATAAATAATGGTCGGCACAAGACTGTCTGCCGGAATCTCCGACTGTAAACTTCACCGATCACCCGGAAATTACAAATACACAACGGTTTTGTTTGCTGTTCACTCAGAAACGGTACTGCAGTCCGGTAATCTCCTCTTTATGATCGTGCTATGCTTCTCCAAATAGTCTAACGAGGTGTTACTAGGACTTGTTACATCATACCTGTGCGCTTAATAGGTTTCAGTTGACCTGCATAAGACCTAAAACTCACTCATCCTATCCCATCCAGGGCTGGCCCTCCACCTAGTGCGGTGTGTACAGCGGTTCGTGAGGGGTAAATCATTTAAGTCAATGGTTCAATATTGTCTGGCCAAGTCTGCTCTCACTATCTGCGTGTTGATTCTGTACGATCTCGAAATCCATCAGTACAGCGCAGTAGACGGGACCACGTCCAACCATTGAATGTGATCGACCGATTAGTGTAGGTTAGACAAACGGTGAACATCAGATAGCTTAAATAACTAATGAATTGACCTGTCCATGTGTCAAACGTTGGAGGCTGTAGCAAAGACAGTGGTTTGATAAGAAGATTAGTGGAAAGATAATAAACCAGATAAATGTTGCGAACCACAGTGTGATTAACCGTGAATGCCACAACTGCACACAACCAGTAGGTTGAATAGTGCGATGATAACCAGGAGCTAAACAGTGTAACCGATGCAGTTCAAACCAATACGACCGCCAGCAAAGGCAAGTTAACCAATAGAGCAACAAGAGCAATGTTTAGATTAGTTCAACAAGCACACAGCTTCACGCTGGACGACGGAACGGTTTACTGAGTCATCAGATTGCATGAGGTGGTTCTATGGAGTAGTAACACTCCTCTAACAACCCGAAAGTTGACCCCTATGAACTCCAATAAAAACCACCGTCGATGGAACGAAACAAAAGGCGGACGGATGGTAACAACTAATGTAGTCACGTATAAACTGTCAGATATAATTGGGGGTGATCTCGACAGACTGAGCTCCTATGATTGTAGGCACAGAAGGCTCCTGAGTCGGAGCTACTACACAGAGCTCCGCCACGTTGAAAGTTCGGTTAATTGGGTTCATTGGTCTTTGCGTTGGTTGGCGCACGCTATAACCACTGAACAGCCGTCATATACAAACCTTCCGTTTTCTCACAGCAACTACTTGTTGGAAAAGCGGCCTCAGTATAATACACATTTCCGCAAGCCTTTTGAATAACCGATAGATTATAATGGGATCTGTACAACTGGGGTTTTTCCACAGGTGCAAATTTGTCTACATTGTGAGGATGCGTTTGTGGCGGACGGATCTGAAACTGTTAAGGTTCAGGAATTGATCGGACAACGTGAATTTCTTACAACTAGCTACAGTCACCCTTCTGGCAACCAACGAGTTTTCTAGAAACAGCAAACAACTGTCAGCCTCCAGCATGTGTGTTTAATTCATGCTTGAATGACAAATATTTAGGCGTCGCAGGTGTAGGGGAACACTAAAATTACAGGCAGAACGCTGACGGTAAATCCGCAAGGCAGATTGGACGGCTGTGTAACGACTCGAGAGCTACGTCGAATCTAGTGTGTCCCATGGCAGGCCGATGCTATTTTACTTAATAGATTATCGCAACGGTCGGATTGTAGAGTTGATAGATGAACGCACCATGTTAAAGCCCAGCGCTGCTTAGCGTAGAACGTGGTATTTGCCCAAAAACTCCACGAGTAATTCTGTTTCTTCGCGATATCAATGATAGAAAGGCTGTTACCCAACGACAAGTGTGAGTAACAACGTCGAGGTTTTATCACAATCGCCCATGCTAACGCAGAACCGCACCATTCAGACAAATCAGATGAACTATATGCCGCCTCAAATTGGTAGCGACACCAGAGTGCAATGTAAAAGCCTTATCTTTGTATCCACACTGTGAGTGAGCGAAGGCTAAGGATCACAGTTTTGGCGTGGCATAAGAGCCTTCCTCTGACAAAGTATACGAGAATTTCATAGAGCGAATATGGTCAGGTGGTGAAAAAAGTGAATGGGAAGATTCGAGGATGGTGCGGTGGCCCGAACACAGTTGAGAAGGCGCGAAACAAATCCTCTCTGAGTCATCCGGTTTTTTCGTTGGTCGGGACTGGACAAAGGATCCCCACGTCAGTTGTGCCCTGAAGCACACCGCTGAGGAGTCCTGTTCCTTTCTACTCATAAATATGCCCGTGAGATGAGTCAACCTGCAGCGTCTTGGGTGCTGCTTACTCATCTCCCCCATACCGTCTGACTTTGAATAACACGTTGAACTCGCCTGGTGGTTCAAGTGACTGCGGTGGGCGCCGCCACAGCCTATTGTATCTCACGCTCACAAAGCTTGTGGATGATGAAGACAATAAGTCTTATACCCGCAATGTAGCCACCACCTGTGAAAAGCATGCTCGACTGGTTATAGTACTTGAAGAGTTAGACAAACTACGAAGCTAAGTGCCAACCTGTGCGCTCTCAGACTTTGGCCCAGACGCCTGCCTAACGGAACAGAATCCTTATGGGCGTATTGGCCTATCAGGCACTAGGTCCATCCAGTCACTCACAACTGTCAACTGGTTAGTCGCCACCTGTTGCAGGAATGTCCGCCTAAGAAACGGTTCCTCGAATCGACAAGAGACGGTTGAGGTAAGCAGTGCTTGTTCAGTGACCAGTATACTGGTACGACCTGTCCCGATGATAAAAGAGACAACCGAAAAATAGTCACACCAGTAGGAACTTCTGATTGATGAGAATCACGAGGTAGAAATGAAAATCCTTATATTCTGCGACGTGCCGGAAGCTCGCTGAGCAATGGGCCGAAAATTCGGGATACGCGGGCTACCATAAATAGTCAAGTCGTTGCTTGGTTCGGTTCTCAGCGACCTTCTCCAAATGAAGGCGCGAGAGACCGCACTGACGGACTGTCTCCTTCATGATAAAGCTAGCCTGGCAGAAGCGGGCAAAAATCAGTTGCGTCCGTTGAAAAGTGACTAAGTGTCATACACAGTTCGACATCCCTTGCTTGATAGCGACGTGTGAGGTCGAAGGAAAATCTGGCAGATGGTGCCTATCATGGGATAGACAACCGAGGAGTTTTTCAGGCCTGAGTGTCAGGTCCCATATTTCAAACCAACTCACCATCGCTTAGCCTGAAATGTTTGCTACAGTAAGCGAATTCACATAGGTTAATAGGAAGCGACCCTCGGCGCACTGTAATGTTATCACAGTGGTTGAAGTCCTTGCGTCCCGAGTGCTCTGTCTTTCTAGGTTTACTAAATTGTGAGTTGCTGTAGCCTAGTTGCCCAGATTCAAGCCGTATTACCTTTCAACAGTTCACTGACAGAATGGTGCTACGCTTAATGGAGGCCACTTTAAATTAGGCAAAATCCAGTCTGATGAGAAAAACATCAGTCCGGTTGATAGGTATAGCTTTCCAAACGGATCGTCCCTATCTTTCAGGTTGCAAAAGTTTAAAAAATCAGCTCAATTTTTAAAGAGAAACCAATTTCGTAAGCTAAACCGTACGGTGCTTGGTAATGTAACACGTGTGGGTGGACGCATGACCCTGACTATGGTGGATTCCTTGCTGAAACGCCCAGTGGCTTGCTTCAAGCGTTATTGTGCGACCAACCTGGCTGCCAACCACTGTTCTGTGTTTGCGGTGCATTGCGAGATGTGGTACGTTTTTTCGTCAATAAGACTCCGACTTTGGACACTTCAGGATGTATTCACCGCTAAACGCTTCATTAGAGGATGCTTTCACTATCCCTGAGTGAACGCCAGTGTGGGCGAGCACCCGATGGTTCCTTTATGGCCCGTAAGAATAGAGGCCGGTTGGCTTCTGTCTACCGATCCCAATCTGGATTACACAGATCCGATCAATTTGAAGTTAGCCAGGTCCACCAGGAGTTCACTTCTGCGAGGACCACCTGGCCCACCTCGCGGTCGTCCCTGCGTTAAGACTTTGCTACCAGCTCTAGACTAGTCGGATTTCACTGGCGAACTCCTCGGAGGGGGTAACATTATATATGTTGACCTTGCTATGACTTCTAACTACATGAAACAGGTCCACTTGGCAAACCGCATCACCGTGGTTTCCAGAGCAGCCTTCTTTGCCATCTCGATTCTCCTCCAACAAGCTGTTACTATATCTGCGGATGGGTCACTACTCACTCTAAGCCAGGTTTGACCCCATCGGAGTTGTACTGAGTTCTTCCTTTGGGCCACCGCTTTTTTCCATTTTCATCGATGATCTGCTATCCGGAGTATAGCCTAATGAAATGCTGTTTGCGGGCGACATTGAAGTCTGGCGTGTGGCCCCTGATGCTTTCCATGGAGGCCTTAGCGTCATTCATTGACGGTTCACCAAGAACTTCATTAAGCCAACTGTCTGCCCATGTAGTCTCAAGGCTTCCTTTAAGTCGTCGGCGCAGGAAAGCTGCAATTAAAAGAGAGCTAAAGACCGTGGCACCGCCGCATCTTTTTCTCTTTTGAGTTCGCGTTATACTGGGGCAAACGCTTAGGTGACAAATAGCACTCTGTCTGTCTGGCAAATTCCAGCGACCGTTTTCGGCCGTCTGCGAAAACACGTCGTCCATAATGACTAAGGGCATGGGATCCTGACTTGAACTTCTCACCTGCAAAACAATAACTTTGCTTCAGTAACTACCCAGGTGAGGCCGACAAAGGCAGCTGGAGGTGAATGTGGAACAGTACTTTGTGTAGAATCTTAAACTGAAACTTCTCTCTTTTGATTGCGGTAATCAGAGTCACAACATGGTATGAGCAATCCTTAACGTGATGATCCCAAGCCAACCATGGAAGTGCCGCTGATTGTTGCGAAAGCCAGCCAAACAACAAGGCACTGCTTACACGGTCACTGCGGCGGATGTAAGGTTTCCGCAAACTATTCACAGTACAGGCCTACAAATCTTGGAACGTTTTGCACGAAAATGTGGAGACCACTACATTAGCTGCGCTCAAAGTTCGTCTGCGTGGTGAATACAGTAATTGACCCAAATTTTAATACGCCCTTTTGCTATTAACCGAGTGCCAAATATTTCATACATTGCCGTCGGGTGAGTTTATCTACATGAACGAGTAGGTCAAACTTTGCTTCAACTTTGATGCTTAGATTTTATTACCCTAGTAATGTCCTAAGCATCGGGTTTTAGACGCAGTTATTAACATCCACACTGGATGGCGTTTATTTTTCCGAGTTATTATCCGAATCGTTCTATCGGTTTCCTTTTGAAACTTCGTCGTGACACTACATTTCCCAGATTGTCGCTGCAATGACACAAGCCAGATTGAATGGTTGTAGCGGAAGACAAACCTCAAAGTTTTGTGGCCACCTTGGACACCGCACGAAGATTCAGAGTGGCATGCAGCAACGAACCTGGCTTCATTGGTAACGACGTTAGATGCACTGACCTCCGAAAGGAACAGTACATCCCGCCAACTACCTCGAATGTTCCTCCCTCCTGCACGAGCTTTCTGGTTAAACGTAGACAAAACAAGCCTCTCTGCGTGACAGCCGGAGAAATGGTCAAGCGTGCATCTGCGCAAATGGTTCTCCAAGGCTACAGTGGAGCCCACAATTTTTCAACTTGTACAAACACGTCTCCTATGGGGAGATCCTTGCAAGAAAATCGACATGCTCTGTCGAGAGTGAGGAAAAAACTGGTCTCCTCAGGCGAGTATGTATCTCCCCTCCCCCCAACGTGCTGCAACCAAAAGAACGGTAGGAATACCTGCGGTAACTATGGAGTAGATTACGGCAAAAATTGAAGGCCAGGCTGTTAGCAAGAGAACGGTGTTGTGCAGTATTCCACGGTGCTCTGAAACGATGAACCGAGGATCCCAAAGGACCAAAGCAAGGTTGGTCAAAATACCGCGGAACTGTTAAAAATTTATCAATCTGAATAGGTGGAGAAACTCAGCGATATCCACCGATACATGGCTTTTGAAAGGCAGATCAGAGTTTGGTGGCGAATGAGACAAAGGTGGATGACAACCACATAATGAAACATTCATATCTAGCACAGTTATTTTCTTCCGAATTGCAGAAAAATGAAATTTTATGCTGTATGCCGCTCGTACCTACCGACAATCACCCATGTTGAAACTAACGGAGACTCAGAAGACTCTATATAAGCCTGCGAGCATTTCCCGCAGGTACGGGTGTAAAGGGTCATCAAAGGAGGTATACAGTCCTACAAGCGTCAGAAAAGGTACAAGTTCAAATGCACCGGACACAACGAACACCAGTATAAGCAACTCTCTTCATAATCGCTCATTTGTAATTGAATCATCTGTGGGTCTCAGGGAAATCAAAGCGCCGCGTGCGCTCCGGCCGATCAAATAGACACACAAGAAGGAAACTGGCGCGGAAAATATGCACCTGGAACGGGAGAATATGATCATCTTCACATGTCTCCAGTTTTACCATGGAGAGTAGGATGGAAGTGTACCAATGGACCGTGTTTGGAATGAGGTCGGGATTGCAGCCTTCGACTGACTACACGGCGCATGCCCTAAATGATGTTGCAGTCGCAATGAGGGCAGATAACCTGTCAAATGCAAACATCGAGAAGACAGCATAAAATGAAAAAGACAAGTCTCAGGGGATGGAGAGTTGTCTGATGGAGCCGCTTTCCCAAAAAGCCGAACCAGTTAAATCAGTCTTGGCATCTTCATTCTTCCCGGACGTTGTAAACTTCGTGCCCGCAAGCAGGCTGCGCGCCAAGACAAACAAAAGTGACTTGGCCCTTTGATAACCCTACCAGCCGTGCTCATCCCCGAGACAGTGGTGAGAAAAACAGAGGTTTCAAAGTGCGCCATCGCTTATCTGAAAGACGTATCTTTCGATCGCCCTTGGCATGGGAGGGTAAGACATGAACAGCGGACCATGATTAAGTCACGAACCATGGCGGATCAAAAGCTACAAATGGAAACTAAGGTCGTTGTTTCCGCTCCTGAATTATCTGCTCTGCCTGTAAAGTCATGCTAACTACCGAGCCCCCAGGCACGGACACGAGTGTTGAGGCACCGAAATCGCACAAAAACCGTCGTCGGAGTTGCCTATCTTAAAACCCACCAAACGGCCCTGCAGATCTTTCCTTCCAAGATTTTGAAACGGAAGTGGTTCGCTGGGATCGCCTCCAACGGCCCAAAAAGCACTCCTTCGGCCCACCACAAAGGGTATTTCTCTCACTGGCCCCGTAACACCGCACACATGACCCTCTTTCAAATTCCGTACCCAGCAGACGAAAAATCCCAATTCTCCGTGATTGATAACTTCTAACTCCAAAGAGTCCGTTCAATAAGCCGTCGGAAATCAAACAGTCAGTTCATGACCTCCATCCCCATATGTTCGTTTTCACGGAGACCTGGATTACAAGCGACATCAGTCGGAGTGAACTGACTCTCCCCCTGCCGAGCTGGCTACGCCCGATGGAGAATCGGGATTCTGCGATTTCCCTTTAGCAATACCTCTCAACACTCACGGTGATCGGTGACTTTCAGTCCTCTAGTAAATTTGACGCTCTGTGGCTTCGATCAGCACTGCGTAGCCAAGACTCACTCCTAGTGAGAGTTATTCATTGTTCTCCCTCATCCGAAGCCTCCGACGACAACGCCCTTTTAGTAAGTCTGAACAACTTCCTAGGACTACAACGCTTTACTCATCTGCTTGTTGTGGGTGACTTTATTGCACTCAGGATAAAACGTATGTCAGTTTCTTGTCAAGACGGCAAAGCGGATCCTCGACTTCCCCATCGACACTGATACGACGGAAAGCGTGGAAGCAGCAGGTGAACTCCCCGACTCAGCATCCTTCTGGACAGATTCCCCTTCTGCTTGACCTAGTCATCATTATTGAGAGCCAGCTGGTAGGAAGAGAGAGTGATTATTGAACCGCTAATCGGAAACATTGATCACTGTTTGCTCACCTTTGTTCCCATCTTTTAATAGCTATAACGATCAGCTGAACGCCCCCAGTTCGAAGGTTCAACCAGACTGCATTTAAAGTGCTCAGAAGTCGCCTGGATTTAGCTTTTCCAGACTGTGATTCCGTGGGCCAGAGCTGCTGTGCATTTCAAAGCTCAGTTCAGAAAGCGGACGAATAATTAGTGCCACACAAACTGTGCACCTTCTCCTTTCAGCCACCCATTCCGCGCAGAATGCGTCCCTTTCTTTAGGACCGTTGATATTCAACCGCCAGGCGTAAGCTTACGGGAGACTCCAGGAACACAAGCACATTCCATATGGTTGGAAATAAGTGTGATCGGGAAATCCGTGAACAAACGAAATTCGCGCAGAAGATTCGCCTCAGAGTCCGCGGGAACAAAAACTTCTTATTTAATCGTGTGACGAACAACAAAGATTACACTTGCGGCCCTATTTTGCGACTGCCCGATGGGAGACTATCTGATTCCCTAGTTGTAGCCGAGTAATTCAGTTAGTATTACTCGGCAATCTACAACTTTACACAACTGAGCTGACATCCTGTCCTACCGTTGCAGAACTTTCGGCAATCAACGGTTGCCTTTGAGTTTTCTGTGTTAGATGCTTAATACCTTTTATTCAAGGTTAATACATACAGTGCAATGGTTCTTGACAAGATCCATTCCAAAATACTTGAGGAAGCCGCAGCTAGTCTGGCAGAACATCACTATAATCTGTCTAAGCAGGCACTCCAGACTGGTATTCTCCCCAGTGCATGGAGAGGGGCAACGGTCGCACCCATATTTGAAGCGGGAGACTGGCACTCTCAGACCAGCTACCAATCAATCAGCTTCACTAGCATTTCGTGCAAGATAACGGAGTGCTCGACGAGCCGTGTCGTTCCCAACCACTTTCTATCGAATCATCTTTCCTGCTTCACCCAGCATGGCTTCCCTCCTAACCGGTCGTGCATTACAAACATGCGTACTTTCATGGAAAGTCAGACGATGGCCAAACACAATGGCTTCATCTCAGACACCATCTTCTTTGACTTTGCCGGGGCTATCGACTGTGTCCCACCTGACCCCCAAAAGACAAACTAGAGACTTATGGTGTTCAAGGAGTGGTTCTTCGCTGGATTGCCTCTTTTCTTGATAATAGAACTTTTAGAGTTGGAACCGGACCAGACCTTTCGCCTCCCTCCTGCATTTCTGCGAGAGTTCCCAAGGGTCAGCGCTAGGTACTTTGTTATTTCTGGTCTACATCGACGACCTCCCGGACAGCGCTTCCAACAACGCCCCCCTATACGCCGAGGACATAAACCTCTGCAATGCGACTGATCTCAGTGCGTAACAGGTTGTTCATGACGCGATTAGGTGCTGATCGGATGACTGGAGTTTCTCACCAAATGGCAGTAAGTGTGCTCACATTTCAGTCGGTGGAGATTCTGGCAATGTCCACGTGCTTCACAGTGCGTTCAGTGCAGCAGATATCATGAAAATCGGTCTGAAGGTAGGTCCGGGCATCTGGTTGTCTTCTAACTTATCCCTCGCGTATCATCAGGAGATGGTGTCAAGAAAGGGATTCACCGCCCTCGGGACGATTGATCGCACTTTCCCCGCACAGACATGAAAGCGTATCACACACTTCACAGGCTCGATATAAGACCGCTCTTGGAGTATGCTAATTCGGTCGTATGTACTGGCCTGGAAAAGGGCTTATTAGCTGTTGAGCGTGTCCAGCGGCGGCTATCAAGCTGGTTGCGGGCCTGAGAAATATCACGTACGAGTCTCGACTTGAAATCTTTAATCAATATCCAGTTGAATTTCGACGACTTCGCAGTGATTCAGTTCTTACACATCTCTCCTTCAGACTAGGTCTTGTAGAAAAATCCGCTGGGTCCGAAACCTTGGGCATCTGCTTGAAACCCGCGTATCAGTCGCTGAACGTCTGATGCAATCAACAGGCTCTCGAACAGCTTGAGCGTGCTAAGCTACCAAAAGTTTACGCACGCATCGCTCAAGCAGAATACAATAATGGGCATCTGGCTATTCGCACGAACAGCAAACTGACGCGAAAAACAAAATCCTCGTTATCAGGGTCCAGTTACCAGTCAGATGCAACGGAGTAGAATATTTAGGCCAAGCATATGGGAAAGACAAGGTGGTATTGGGTTTACATGAGGATGAACTTTAAAAGTTTCAGTAGAATTGTGACCTTATTTCCGTTTTGCAGCTTTCACAAGTGACAAGTTCAATTCAATTTCGGTTTTGCTCCCTTCTCACTGGATCGTGACATTTTGTCAACAGTGAAAAGACTGCGAGTGAAATCCCCTCAAATGCCATAAAGTCTTCTCTTTAGGTTATCCATTAATCTAACTCCTTGAGCAATGCCTGGAGAAAGTTCTTGATTGAAATCCGCACAATCCACAAAAATAGGCGTCACTCTTTTATTCTTTACAATTGTACGATAAGCGTCTTCAAGTAGCCAAATGTAGGCCACGTGTCAAAGAGTACTTTCAGCCGTAGCTGAAGGTAATTTTCATGGTTCCCTTTCTGGATATTTTATCACCTGCTTCCTTGGTCTCATCGGCAAGAGGTACCAACCCTTGAACCCATTCTGGTCCACCGTCTGTGAGACTTCAGGTATCGCGAGGAGGTGCTCTAAACGAAGGAAGCAAACCCCGCTGTCCTCTACGCCTTCAGCGGCGGCACTCTCCATTAAGCCGATTGCGGACTTCATCTTCTTAATGGTCCATGTTCAGAACGGCCTGTAGAAGTTTTGCTTCTTACCACAAACTGTGGCAACCTAGTAGGTTGTTCCACCTTGTCTCGGGGTGGACTAAAGTTTTATCCCTCTGGAACTTACCCGCTGCCTAACAGTCCGTTTCAAATTTTGGAGTCTGGAACACGGCAATGCACACCTCCCGAGTTCTGAGGGCGGATGTGGTCGAAGGGGGACTTCGATACTCCAACATTCTGGTCGAATTCCCCTCCGCTCGATATTTTCATCACGAATGAGTGATGCTCAAACCACAAACTGGGCGAAGAGACCGCTCCTTACTGACGTCCGGTCATACCTCTCACCGGTTGCAACGTTCAGCAAGAATGTCTGCAGTTCAACATTCGAGTCCCATTGGTTTTGAGGGACTGAGGATCTACCTCGGTTCGCCTGTTCCTAATTTCGACCTGGTTGATCTGAATCGCGATGTGTTACAAAGTGCAGTATAAAAGGCAGATAATTTATTCATATCGTGCAACTTGTGTGCTGCGTTTTCCCGTTCACACCTTCCACGCAGAAG
>QNGE01007147.1:0-25171 GCA_008508345.1 Paragonimus westermani
TATAAGCTGATTGGATGAGTCTATGCAGATGGTGAGGGTGATAAACGGAAGTGAACGGGCTGCCCATGATAATCAAGATAGCGTCAGGTCCAGGGTAATCTTACAGAAACATGTTTCACTTTGGTGATTTGAAATACATGTCATACGGACCAACCATACCATCGAGCCACTTGGCATGGCCGGCAAAGTTTTCGCAAGCGAACTCGGTGAAGGTATATCGTCTGCATACGCATGATCGGTCAGCTTACCAAATGGCGGAGACTTCATTACCGAATCACCGGAACCTTTGAGTGCCTCTCCTAGATTACCGTCTATCACATAGCTGGAGGGAAAGTAGACAATTGGACACTTTCGTTGAATTTCACTTGGATTGAAAGACGTTTGAAGCAACCTTCTGTGAGTGAGTTCTCCACAACCGATTCGAGCACACTCTGATTTCAGATAATGCATGGTTACTAGCTTGGTGATTGTTGCAATATTCTGGGGCATATTTCCAGCATAATCTCACTTGTTTACAATCCCTGGTTGCAATATTTGTGATTGGCGTATTGATTATGTATCTCACTCAATGTATGCGGGAACAACAGTTCACCACTACCATTATATGAATAATTAGCCTGATATTCCCAATCGCTACATGGACGTCCTCATAATAACCGCTCTCCATGGAATACGTTTTACCGATTTTGTGCGTATGGCAATGGAGCCTCACTAGAAGAAATTTTGAGCATTGCGAAAGTCGTTGGACCATGCTAACATGACAAGCTTCAGTATCATAACAAGCAGAACACATTCATTCACAAATACCCTGAACCAGCGTCACCACATTTGCCACTGCCAAGCTCACGTAAATCAAACGCCGTTTCATATCGGAGAGCACTTCGTTAGTTCTTCTCGTATTCTCCCTCTGGTTCTTCAATAAACATGCATGTGCCTCCACTCGGTCCTCTACACCTTGCCATGAACTTTCTAGATCCGGGTCCTGTTGCAGCTGGACTCCGCTGGCCTCTTCATTTAACCCTCGAACAAGGCTAAAATACAGAGCGTAAATTATACATCTTTTCGTCGAATCTCCTTTGTCAAACTCTTATGCGCTTCTCTAATTTGGGTGAGCCAATGTCAGAGATTCTGCGCACCCATCCTTCGGTCTCCCCGCAAGCTAATTCCTCGATCAACTGGTAGGTGTGACACGTGACCACACAATATCTCTGTCAGCGAGTTCTTCGTGGTTCCAGATGGTGAAGGGCGGTGGGCAACCGAATCATTGGCAACATTTCTTCTTAGCTTCCTCCTTCCGCCACCAACCACTCCTTGATTGTGCGAACGTTTCTTTTCGTAAGTTCATTCAAGCGCTCCAAACAGTTCTAAAACTCCTGACTTTCGAAGCAGGAGCTTCGGTCAGTCAATATGCTTCATAGCATTTCATGATGTGCAATGATGTTTGCTTGCACGCTACTCGGGTACAGCGGCTGCTTCGATCCATCGCAAAATGTTCAGTCAAACTCGCGTTGTACTGGCTTCTGCAAACCGTCAGTGATAAATGGGCCATCACATCCACTAGTCATGATCCCCCAATTTCAGCGGCTTAGATTGGCTGAGTTAAGGTTCGAGTTAATGTCATCACAAACGATCTCAAAGGCGTGCCCGCTGACGTTGTAGAACGATGTCTGCGTCAGTTGAATCGTGATGGGTTCCTGTCTACAAACTACGGCTATCTGAGCATATGACAATGTTGAATGTATTACCATGAGTGACTCGAGCGGAGGATGATGTAGTCACGATTGCGAAACATAATCGAATGGTCCATTTGTTAGTTCTGAGAAGGAGAATGGGTATGAGCAAGTAACGAGCAAACTCCGAACTTATGGTTTGAACAAAGCCAGTTGGCATTAATCGGATGAAGTGGGGCCCACCGTTCAGTCAACAAAGGTCAAAAACGTATGCTGTACATTCACACACGGTTGGCGGCATCCGATTCGGATTAGTCTGTCACAGTGACCGAAGCCAAAGGACGCCTGCGCTTAGCCATCACTGCAATTGGCTTGCGCTGCACCAACTGCAGTTCCACCAACACACCACGTATCCAGTGTAAACCCGAAGGAATCAGACCGGCAGGTGTGCCAGTGGGGCCTTTGTGTCCAGCCGGCCAATGCTGGTTAGTCACTTGATTGGCTAATAAGGAAAGGAAACTCTTATCTCTCGGAAANACTGCCCAATTGCAGTGTTGCGTCTCATTCCGAGACACGACTGTTAACACTTCCTGTTACGTCTCCGGCTCGAATGGATAGAACAACTTGGTCTATTCGATTTTCCAATTCGAGAAATCTGCAACCAGGTGCGCTCCCCTGCCGGGCCATGCAATGCGACAGCCCAAATCACTCAACGGTCCGCGCCAGTGTTTCAGGAAAGTTTGGGACGTTGTTCTCAGACCCAAGCAATCCGGCATCTATCTCCCAGAGTTCAACCGGTCTTTCGTCCGAAAAGACCGATACCGTATGCAGCATTGGTAGTTGTGGACCCAGAGCTCAAGCAATTTGAGGAACAAAACATCCTCATTAGTGCAACCGTACCACTGACTTCACCAACGGCTATTGCTACTATCAACACTGTTCGACGACCGTTCAGTCAGTATAGCCCCACCGAAACCAATGTGTCTGACAAGGGTATCCAGTTCACTTCCAGTCAGTTCAGAGTCCCGCCGCCGCAACGCCATGGAATACGTTCGGTCACCTCTACATCATCCGCAGTCCAACCGGCAGGCAGAACGCTTCGTCGAAACACCCAAGCGTGTCCTTCTCAAATCACGTGGAGAGGGGGCATCGGAAGAAATCTCAAAGCAACTCCCACTTGTCTACCGAACGACTCCTAACAAGTTGCTGAGCAATAACCAATCTCCTGCCAAAGGCCTTATGGACCGTAAACTGCGAACAAGCCTGACCTCCATAATTCCGACGAAGCAACCGGAACGAAAACAATTTTCTTCAGACGAACATGCCTCGCTACCAGTTCAATCGCCTGTCTACACCAGTGATCGTCGATACGATCACAACCAGTGGGCAGATGGTGTAATAACGGGACGCCGGTGTAAGGTGCTTCATAAGATTTCTGTTGCGGGAAACACTTGGGCCCGCCATCGCTATGCCATGTTGTCAATAAGGAAATCAGTGACGTCCAGGGAACTATACCGCCTACCTACTCCTGGACACGTTCGAACTTCCAGAAGCGCCAACTTTACTGCCGGCCGCTGAGACAAGACCTCAAAGACGTCGAATCCATCGACAACGCCGGTCACCGACTATCATTCACGTTGACCCGAAGAGGACCAGCTACTACCAATCTTCGTAAGGGAGGTGTCGGTGAAGTCGCCAGTTCCCTGAAAATATTGTGCAACAAAGTACACTGGCAAGTGACCTTCATGGTTGGCACGTACATGCGCCACTTCGTCCTTCAATCATTGTGCCCAATATCTGGCGCCCCATCTACGCGCCCCAACGCTCACATGCCTACATCCCGCCTACGCGCATCACTGTACTGTTCGGCTCATCATTGGTCCACCTGTGATTTGACCTTCCAATTGTTCACAAACCCTTTAAATATGATCTGGTTTGTCACCGTTTTGTCTTCGGATTGAGCGACATAAAGGAACTCTGACCGGAGGCCAGTCATCTCTCTGTGTTCATGCATTAGACTCGGGTGGTTGAGATCGCCGGGAAGTCCCGAACTAGTCGTGCATATTTCGTAGTCGGCTGTTCGTTACCGTTGACTATTGTTCCGTTATAGGTCGTCTCACTGACTGTTATTCTGTTAACTATTTACGTGCCCGTGGGACAAGCGAACAAGTTACAACACATTCGTACTTAGTACTCTGTTGTTTCGTGGACTATTGTCTGGACCAGCGGCAACCAGAGCCATTGTAACCACACTAACGGCATAAAAGCGCGCATTCAGTTTGCTCACTTAATATTAAGGCATAACGACAAAATGAGTAGGCATCCCCTTTCAGTGAACACATGTGGTTTCCTTGTGGACACCACATCTCTGAAACTTTGATGGAAGCAATCCACGTTGAAGCAATCGCGTACGAGTAAGCAAAATATTGTCAGCAAGTCATCTCGAGTAACTCGCTCGAACAAACAAACCGTTGCGAAATAAGTAAACAAAAAAACTTACCCGGAGAACGCTCCTCGCTGTCCGCCTCGACTACCAAACTGTTGTTCATGACCAGCATCGCCGAACTGATCTCCCCCACGACCTCTCCCTCCCCGACCCCTATCACTACAACCAAGAAATGAAGTAAACAAGCAACACTGTTAAATGTTGTCAGGGGACAATTCATCACGTAACACACACACACACACACACAAACGTAAAACTTCCAGCTTAGAACCACCGTCGTCCCATAACTCCGTAGATGACTAACACCAGGCTGACTAAACTTGGGCGGATGCTATAACTGACTATTTCAAGATAAACCATTAAGGCCACTTTTGACTTTAACAAGCTGTAAACGGTTATACACCTTTTGTAGACCTTCGGCCTTTAGCCTTACCAACATCGAAGACCGCAACACGTCTGTGGTTCACAATGATGTTCAACTGTCATAAAACCGTGGACAGAACAAGCCAAAATTACGTGACGACGAAAGCGAACGGACGAGGTCTCATTTCTGACACCTCTCCAAACTCACGCATTCAACTGCAACATCGTACAACTTGACTCGATATCATCGAAATGCACAAGCTAGTAAAC
This sequence comes from Paragonimus westermani, assembly GCA_008508345.1. NCBI lineage: Eukaryota > Metazoa > Platyhelminthes > Trematoda > Plagiorchiida > Troglotrematidae > Paragonimus > Paragonimus westermani. The sequence goes on from QNGE01007147.1 coordinate 4,750, forward strand.
GACGGAGCTGTGACTCAGCTTATAAATCCGTTGCGTTGTAGAATACTATCACAATCGGGTGTGGTCAGGTCACTCACATGGCACAGGTTAGGTTAATCAAAATTGGGCCACACTACACTGTTAACGTGGACAAAAAATAATGGATCATAACGATAACATTACTCGGTGATAACACTGACAACGATCCGGAATCAACCAGAATTCGATCATTTTACCGGCAGTGAACATACGTAACGTGAAGGTTTGTTGGACTAAACATCGTTCTGATCATCATTAGCCGGTTAGTCCGAGAGTGGACGGAAACCGTCCGTGCATCGGTTTGAGGATAGGCATTACACACATGACAGAGTTCCTAATTCAGCGCGGTTGGCTGGTACCACCCGTGTTCGAACAAAGCTGCTAGAGTTATCCAGTAATAAAGGACACCAGGGTATGAATATTGTTATCAGTGGTACACGTTGCACAAACGGTTCACCTCTGATACTCTCCACCTAGTGCGTAACCGAACAGATAACGTCAACGAGCGACTGAGTAAAGAAGTCAGCCCACCTACCCAGATTATAGAGGCGTCAACAAGCAGAGGCAAATAATCACCATCATCACAGACAGCAACATATCACTGGTTCTCATAGAAGCTTAGCTGCCCTAGAACATGAAGAGAAATGCAAGTCCCGATCAGCAAGGAGAGACAGAGGGAAGGGGGCGTAACTAAAACAACAGCCACTTCTATACATAAACATTCAACAGCAGGGTGCCCACACAATGCAACTATATGAAACTCCCAAAAAGAAAATACGACGTCAACAACAAGACAGATTCCTTGAGCCTTTCAATGCCTCGCGTCATAAAGCGCACATGCAAAAAATGAAGCAATGGGCTACCTTCAGGTAGTTGACCACCGACATCTGCGTTCGAACGTTCTCATCGGGTGGCGCCAACGAGTAGGCAACGAATAGGTTATGAAGGATGTATGGGGTAGTAACTACCAAGCGAGTTCGTTTAGTCAATCCCTATGTTTACGCAGTCTCAGATGGCTCAACCATCAGCGAGAACCACCGATGTATTGCCGTAGGTGGCAAGGTTGATGGATGCGCCACCATGGCGCTACAGTAATGCTGTATTCAAACAAATCATTCGCCATTTGGAAGTGCTGAAATCAACAAATGTCATCAGATTATGTCAACACAATATGAAGCGATCACCGCTCACACGCGCGAATTTCTTAGACCGCTTAGTGGGGATCGATCATAGTTTCAATGCATGAGGAGTAGACCACGCCCTATACCTCAGAATTAGGTGACTTCACAACGAACTGTATGCTTTTGCTATGATTTGGGTAGATGGAGGTTCTTCGTTTGGAATTCTTCGTCGGACGTTGCCCAAGTGCTTCTCACTAGAGGTTGTACGTTTTAGATTAGCGCCTAGTGCTTTAGTGTGCTATGATTTGTAGAAAGCCAAAGGAAATCAGACTTACTGATCTATACGCTGATCATATTTTGCTAATGGTACTCTTCAAGTCGTTAGCTGCGCATCACATCAGGTTACTGCTTTTCGACCGTTCTCCCGCTTGAATTCGTTTGCATGCCCTTTGAAACGGCGTTCGTTGTTGCCTCAGTCTAGTTCGTTTGTGTCAGGCTACCTACAGTGCATAATTTTCATGAGCTTTTATCAATTTCGCTTAATCATGACTAGATATAGCAAATCAATCCCGGTAAGTTCTTGTGTGCACATTCTTCGTTCATCTAGAAAACCTGTTGTTGAAAATCAATGGCAAACTTGGCGGTACTAACTGGATCCTACCGCAACTGACACATAATCATCCGGCCGATCGTTTCATGGTATTCGGTGCCGATGTGACCCGTCCCTCACCAACACAAGCACAGGAGCTGCGAAAGTCTGTGGCCGCTATGACTGGGAGTGCTAGTTTGGATCTCATGCGGTATGCTGCTGTGGTTCGACAGCAGGCCGCCACTAGGAGTGCCGATCATTGATCAGATGGAAAGTATGATGGAGGAACTGCTCAAGGTGAGAATGTCTGTGGTCACTGGCCGGGAAGACGAAACCGACTTGTAATGATCAACTCCGTGGAGAACGCATTAATTTCTGCACGCTAGGTCACCGTCTGCTCAACTCGCGCCTTCCGCCAGTCGGCCACAGTATCGGTAGAGTGCAAAGTGTGGCACACGACTGGTTGGCACCTTTAGTACATGGCCTACGCATCCAAGCCAGAATAAACGAGAGAATTGAACAAACAAACCGGTCTGACAATTACTACCAAATACCCACTTTCCTAACTCCCTCAATAATTACTCGCTGATGCCACCCGAATCCAGTGATCAAACGCGGACATCCATGGTCAGCTGTCTGAAGACAACTGAAGTCAGCTGCCGTAAAGCAACAAAACCCTCAAAATGGCCCATACACGCGACACCCAAGCTTTAGAGAGAAGGTGGATGGGCGAGTGTCTCGAGCGTTCATTGCTTCTACTGATGTTCGTCAGAGGTGTCCGATCTCCCCCATCATCCGCAAATTTACCACAAACGACAACCCACAAGAGGTGCTTGAGGAATCTCCGGAGCTCAATGATAAGTTTCTTCCCGGCGTTATGCTCACCGACACGGAGTGTGTGAATGACACTGGCCTACCTAGCTCCTTCATCGAAAACATGTAGACCGTGCTGAATAACCTCACTGGCCGGGCTGATTTGTGTGAAGTGCCTTTCGCACCCTCACAACGCAAAATACTGCTTCAAGATTGTGACACCCCTTCCTTCACCCTCTTCATAACAGGAAATTCGCTTGAAACCATACAAAACTTGACGTACGTGGAAAGCAAAACTTAGTCAGCTTGTAACACACGTTGTTGGAGCGAAACGAAGTTGCTTTTGCACTCGTCTTTTGGTTTGCCTCGGGTGCAATTAACGGGGACTGCCATGTTATTTTCGGGACCAAGATTTTCCGTGCTAATTATATCAGGGAGGAGAATCCGAATTTTTTCAATCGCATCACTATACCGTGGACGAACCAGCGTATCGAGTCCAGGGCTTACAACCAGTGCCAAGAGGTATATATTGCTCGTGTGTGTTCTGTTCCGCCCTATGGTTCGTGAAACGTGGTCTGTTTGCAACAAGGACCTCAATAGACCTGCTGACTTGAGATGGATTAATTGACAGGGGTCAATTCAAGTGGATGATTGATCGTGTGACCAATACGGCCCTTCGCTGGTGCGTATTCCGGAATGCTCATGATGTGCAATCAATTGGTCAACTACTCACGTTGTGCAGCCTGTGAAAGTTAGGTCACATACCTCGTATATCAGCTGAGCGTTTCCCGTACCGGGCATTATCTGCTGAGATTATCAACAGTTCAAGGTAATTCAAGGTTTTAATGGTATAAGAAGCAATCAGCTTTACAATTACCACAGGATGGAAGTATGTGATGTGCGTACAATGAAAAACAAGAATGCGTCTGTGAGTTTTTTTTCTTTTATACAGAATTTAAGCACTGTGTGGGGGTTCGATTTTTGGTTGTGTAGATAAAAATGAGTCTAGATTAGTTTTGAAAATATTTAAGTTGGGTGAGTGAGCGACATCTTGGGGTAGAGAATTCCAGGCGAAACACACGCGGACTGCAAAGAAGTACCTCCGGCTGTTCCCTCGCGAGTGCGGTACTGCTAGCAAATAATCGTGAGTCCTGCTAATTCGCGGTTCTCGCCGGACAAACAGTTTTTGGAGCGGGTGGTTCGGTGTGTGTAATATGTTGTATGTAAGGATCAAATCGCCTCTGATGCGGCGATAGCAGAAGTCAAACAACTTAAGACTTTCAATCCTCTCCTCATATGGTTTACTCTGGAGTCCAGTCACCAACTTGGTAGCTCGGTGGTATATTCGCTGTAGCAGAACTATATCCTTTTGAAGCCATGGTGACCAGACTTGGACAGCATATTCCATCGTTGGTCTGATATACGTGTTGAGTATACTGGGCAGCGTCTGTCTTGTGAATCTACCGAAGATCCGTTTCAACAGTGCCAGGATTTTTGAAGTCCGCTTGTAGACAGCAGTACACTGTAATGAGGTCTTCAAGCTGCTACTAATCCAAACACCCAAGTCCTTTTCGTCAGTAGTCCATGCAAGACGATGCGGACCCAGTGTGTAGGTGAATTCAACACATTTTCCTATGTTGAGCATTTTGCATTTTTGAAAATTGAAGGGTAATTTGTTTCTCAATGACCAATCATATAGTGCGTTGAGGTCCTCCTGCAAAAGTACACAGTCTTCGGAGGTGTGTATACTCGCCCATAACTTGATATCATCTGCAAATAAGATAATTTTACATCGAACAAGGTTTGGTATGTCGTTAGCGTAGATTAGAAAGAGGGTTGGCCCAAGAACCGATCCTTGAGGTACTCCACTTGTGACCGCAACTGGCTTCGATAAAGCACCGTCGACTCTGACTTGAATAACACGGTCCATCAGGTAGTTCTCTAACCAAGCCAATAGTTTACCCGTGACACCGTGTTGTTTTAGCTTCTGTAAAAGTATGCTATGGTTAACACGGTCGAAGGCTTTGGACATATCCAGGTAGCAAGCATGGATGGGATTGCCGTTGTCTATAGCCAGCGTCCAGTCATCGAGAGTTAGGAGGAGGTTAGAGAGGCAGGAGTGACTCTTTCTGAAACCATGTTGTGCAATAGAGAGTATGTTATTTCCTTCAAGATGTTTGGTAAGCTTATTCGCCACTAGTCGTTCAAGCACTTTGGAGATCACTGGTAATAGTGTAACAGGTCTGTAGTTGGACACATCTGAGCGATCCCCTCCTTTGAAAATTGGAGTGATTGTGCCACACTTCCAGTCCATGGGGACCATACTGCAGTTTAGTGACAGATTAAACAGATCTGTGAGAGATGTATACAAGGAGCGAGCACATTGCTTAAGAATGAGCGGCGTTATTTCGTCAGCTCCAGGGGATTTTTTCGTATTCAAACCGAGGAGTATGAGAAGTACACTCTCCGCGTTCACAGTCATGTCTTGAAGTGTGTCGGTGGGTGAAAGAAGCGGATGCAGACTAAGAGTTACACATTCTTTGGGACAAAAGACTGTGGAATAAAAGTTTGCCAGTTCCTCAGCAGCTGCGGATGCAGTGGCAGTTGTACCTTCAGAAGTTTGTAACGGTGAAACTCCAGGTTTTACTTTTGACTGATTGTTAACAATTTGGTAAAGGAGCTTTGGGTTTTGTTCCATTTTCCTTATTATTTGTGTTTGGTGTTCCTGTTTATCTTCTTTGACGAGTTTGGTGACTTTATTTCTTAGTAGTCGATATTTTTCCCAAGATTCTGGTGTGACGTGCCGTTGATGGTCTCCCCATGCAGCATTTCGTACCGCTATCCATTTCCGTGTTCGGCTCCTTACTTGGAATTGAAAACCTTTTCTTGGTTTCTTCGGGACATAGTATGAATGCAATTCTATTTCATTCCGAAGTCTCCCTATCAGTCTGGACCAATGCTGGTGCACGTCGCTACTTTCCGGACTCCAGTCTGTAATGTTATGAAGGGCATTTGATAGTTTTACGAAATCTACCTTTCTTATCGTTTTGTGTGCGTCGCTCGACCTTTCCGCGTTGCACACATAATCGAAAACAAGTACCAGATGGTCGCTTAATCCCAGTGGAGTTTCGTAGATCATGTCTTCAACCACATTTTCTTCACCTGTTAGTACGAGATCCAAGATGGAGGGCGTATCTGTTCCTCTAAAACGAGTGTTGTTCGAGACATGGTTATAAAGGGGTAGATCGTGCATCAGTTCTTGGAAGTTACTGTCAAGGGAGTTTACTGGGTGTATCTGACTTTTCAGTAAGTTTGGTAGATTGAAGTCACCCATAATTAGCACTCTGGTCCGATATCTAGAAGACACCAGGCGAATTTTCTCCAGTAAGCTAGAATTGTATGATTCCTGTGCTGACGGTGGTCGATAAATCACGCCCACTATGCAGTCTGCTCCTGATACCATTTTTACTGAGCACCATAGAGTATCTTGCAGCATCAGGTCACCATCAGTGACCTCCCGGCACAAAAGTTGTTGGTTATAGTAAATTGCCACTCCCCCTCCTCTGACTATGCGATCACGACGAAGGAGAGACATCCCTCTGATTTCGAGTTCATTGTCAGATATATGTGGTTGGAACCAGGTCTCGGTTACGGCAATCAAATGTGGCAAGTGTTTTCTACATAGTTCGACTAATTCGGCTAACTTATTAGTCAAGCATTGCGCGTTCGTGTAGAGATATTTGATCGTTGTCTTTGATAACAATGAAGGGCAATGCAAGTGGGGACGTGCGGATGGAGTGTTTACAACGATGCCGACTCCGGAAGAGTCGGCGGGTAAGACCGCGCGGAGCATAATGGAAATTGCGGTCGCGAAATATGAAGACGAGATGGCGGTGTGCCACAGTCAATGGCGTACCTGCATTCAAACTGCATTTCTAGTTCTTCAAGTTAGCTTTCTTTTACTATTTATTTTTGTCTTTCTAGTGAGATTTTTTCAAAGATATTCTACGTCGCTGTTGTGGTGGACGGCGGCCACAGACGCTATATTCTGTTATGTTGATGATGAATCGATACCAGAACCCTAGTAGGGGCTGGAGACAAGCTAATTCCCCTGTGGTCTTCATAACAGCCCCGGATGCATTTCGTGAATGAGAACTAGTATAGAGTGTGTTCAACACAGAGGAATCTTCTCCGTCGTCCACCCAAGTTGAAACAACTGAGTCGAAGTCTCTGCTGACGCATCTGCCCACTTTCTTTGAAATGTGTCAATACGGGATCACCACTACCTGCAGCCCTGTTACTTTTGATAGTCGAATTGCATTCGCGGACCTTCGTTTCAATGAGTGTTCCTAAATCTACCAACCAAGGTGATACGTTGAAAGCTTATAGTGGCAACACGGTGAAAGTAGGGAGCCAGTTAAATTGCCCACCACATTGTTTCACCAAGCGTCTTAACCTTCTGCACTTAGTGCAAATGAGTGTGTCATCAGCTTCGCCAATAGCTTTCTTGTCAGCTGGTTGCACTGGGCCAGTAGCCCGGATAGACTGGAACAGTCTGCTAATGTTCGTTGACGCGAAAACGGTTCCCACTTCCTTAGCTTTTCTCCAATAGCCGAACCTCACAACCGGCGATCAAGCTGCACTTCAGCTTCCCACGGACATCTTTCGTAAACCTGCCATGTGAACGAACGTCCTCTGCGATTTCGGTTCAGCAGCTAATAGAATCTTCGATGTGAGAACAGTTAAGCTTATTTTCTAGGCTAGTCTGATACTCGTGTATTACAGGGTATCCAGTTATTTAACGGCCAACTGTTGTTGGATGGTAAGAGATGGGACTTACCGACACAGTGTTACTATGATTAGTCACATATGTTGTGGGACTTGCCGAGTAATTACTAGCAATGAAGATCAGGAGAGGCTGGAAAGATAGATTTGATAGGAAAGTGGGGGAGGGGTAAACAGTGACAGATTCTCGTCTATCCACCCTACTGTATGCAATAGATACGGCGATCCGGTTTATGTTGTCAGACGACTGATGTAGTGCGAAATCATTGGTGTTGTGAACGCTCATGGATGTATGCGGGTTGTGCCAATGCAAGGATGCCCAGACTTAAGCAAGGGAGCAATGAGGGTTTTCAATCAAAGTCTTTAGCCCAAAAGCCTGTGTCGCAAGGCAGTTTATCAAAACTAGAATTCATTTCGGAAAAAGACGCCAACCTTCCAAACTGCAGCCTGGAGAAACAAAACACCGTGACTTGTGAACCCGCTACCTGTTAGACTGCCTACTAAAAATGGCCATCAGTGTGATCGGCGCATCGCCCAGTTTAGCTCAATAGGTCACTGAAACTCGCGAGCCATCACATCGCGTAAAGCTCCAGTCTCCCTGTGACGGGACGAGACAAATGCCGCAGTGACAACCGATAAAAACGATACTAAGTGAGCTGCGTACTATCCGATTTTCCAGTTTTACGGAAGAATACTCGGAAAACAAGGAACGCACCCAATAACGAACTTAAAACTATTCCAGCCGCAGGTTCAACTCAAATTCACGTAGTAAGAGCAATGAAGAACGGGGACCCCAAACGAATGAGGCAGCATGAGTGTAAATTACAGAACTCAAATTATCAAAGGTAGACATGAATTTCAGATTTGCGGAAGTGACGTCAAGACTATATGTTCACCAGAAAATTTGCTGACACTCACCTTTGAGACATGATGCGCCCAGGAATGATGACTTGTTCAAGATCAAGAAAACGAGATCCTACTCCACTGATGGAAAGCGTATGGTGAATTAAAGGCGGAAAAACACGAAACACATGCACTGATACACAAGGCAACGCAGACCATAGAACAGAGCCGAATCTGTTGATAGGGTCATCACAACCCAGATGAATCTGGAAATTCTGGACATGCCATAATTATGGCAACAAACCACTGGAGCTGGAAACAGTGACGTCGGCATATTGAAGAAATGAACATACACATCTCAGTCGAACAGACAACAACAGATGAACGAGCTGCATTGGATGTGATGTGTAAACATCACTGTTGGTTGGATGTAAAACACGTAGGTTTCAACCGAACCACAAGCTCTCACTAACGAACTCCGATTTCACATTGTGCCTCGTTGACTCACGTTTTCTAGCGGAGTTTGGCATATTTAACTGGTGATGATTTAGTCACATGAAGCTCTGGTGGTGTATGGACTTCCCGATTGTGTCTACCGGGCATTCACTGTTGCACCACAAAGCGCACTTGTTCCAAACGATTCAGCCAGAATCTCTGACTGCGTATTGACAAGGCAACCCTCGATTTCTCACTCTCCGCACGCCTCTGTACAGATGATTGGTTCATTTTAAGCGAACTGAACGTCACTGATCAAAGCGTTCATATAGTTCAGACGCAAACAACTTTTCTAATACGCACTGAGTGTTCCAGTTTGACTTGAATCACTGGATATCTCAGGTGTGTTATTCCACTCAATTCAGACCATTCTACTCGTCACACATGGAAAATAACATTCGAATCAGTCAGTTCCTGTTGAAGAACTGTCTCCCACCCCAGAAAGGTGGATGGAACTGTTTGGAAACACACGAAGTACAAATGCGTCATGCATTTTTGGTCACGTGCATATACATTGCTGAGCTGACAAAGTCTGAGCGTCTTATTCACATCAGTGTTCTTATAAAAGCCTAATGATATGCATATCTTCCAAATTATCTCACCGATCACATCAAATGAATGGGGTTCGAATAGTGGAGATTGAGTTGTATTATTTTCAGGTAAGCAAGTTTTCCATTGAACAATGGCGGATATAAGCAGAAGACAATTTCGGGTGCTGGTTCGTTGCTGATGCAAAAGGTGGCTTGTAACTTGAATACTGAACAGCAGCCTATGGTTCGATTGATATAGGTCAATCTGTAGTTGTACCACTGAACATATGAGTTTATATACGTACCTTTGATATCGAGGGCATGCGTCCGAACAGCGTTTCCACTAGTGGGTCAAACATTTTCTCATCCATCACACACAAATATGTCAGTTGCTGATCCGTCAGGATGGCCTCGAAACTCGTCCAGACCTGACCGCAGTCTAAACTGATGAGCAACAATGACGATTAAAACGTGTTGGATCGTTTGTCACAAAATACTCAAACTCTCGATGCATTGGACATGTTTTCATGTAATAGTTCCAACCTGCATTCATTGTCAAATGTAAACATCGTGTTAAACAAACAGCGGCTGAAAACTGATTAGGAGTATTTTCATATACATTCATCAGGAGATGTACATAAAGCCTAAGCTGTCGTCTGCGCAATCAAGTTAGGTGGTATCACCTAGGTTTCCCAAACTTGCCGACCAACGATATGCAACCATCTGTGTGCAACAGTTAGTTTTCCCTGCACTACGTCAATGTGCTAACCACATTTGAACAGAAAGCAACAGTCGTCGTCCAGAAGTACTTCAAGCTACACAAATGATCAACACGAACAACTTTGTGAATTTTCAACCGTCCATATCGATAGTTACTTTGAACCGAACTTGAATGGATTTTAGATTATGCATTTTCCTCAGTGTGTGCGTTGTACTAGTTTGAGTGAACTACTCACTATCTGCCAATTCAACCTGATACCCAATATCAGTATTCGAATAAAACCAAGCTGCTGTACTCTCTTCCAGTTGATTCGCATTCGGTGGACGACATCTAAACCATTCATCAGTGTTCATTGTTTCGTTTGTTTTGAATAAACCGTGTTCAAGGAAAAGTAGTACCTAACATCTCTAACTGAGCGGCTTTCACATTAGTTAGTTCTGAGTTGAAAGTTTATTACAGAATTTGAGTGAAGCGTGAGCGATGTATTGCATTCAGTGTGCACTGGAATGGTCGGGGGTGCAGATTACTGTTGATGCATATCAGTGATGAGTTGAATCGACAATAATTTACGTGACTCGCCGCACACCGTGCTTAACAGTTAACTGACATCCAGCGATAAAAACTCCATGACAATCTTATGGACCGGTTTTGATGCTGCCTTTGTTACGTACGAATTATCAGATTGAACTATGCCTTGATGAGCAGTCTCTGACACACAAGTGCACGTTTTAGTTATACGCATGGTCTTGTGTTTGGTTCCGGTGTGTGTAATAATCCTTATGACCTCCCAGTAAACATATATCCATACAATTTTTGTGTTGCATACAAACGCTTTGTTCGGTTAATCAAATTTTCCACTGTTGATGAATGTGTTACCTGAAGGCTTTGTATAAACTACACAACTCTGTCCTCGGTCGGTATTTCGAAAACAATACACTCAGCACTGATATCTACTACTGTCATGCTGACACAACAAGTTAGTGTGCGTTCGGTTCTCCGGCTGGAGTCCAGTTTCCCATATACTTGATACAGCTTGACGAGCAATGAGATTGTCGCGGTTGCGGTTTCATGCAAGGCCAACAAATGAGAGCACACGCTGTCTGCATACAATTTTTATTATCAATTGAGCAAGAGGATATGGTTGGAGCACGCCGCATCACATTGTGATGATTGTCAGGGTTTTGTTTCCTCCAAATATCACAGCACTCTGGACTAGTCGTGCTCTTAGACAAGCGAAACAACGTGTACACTCTGTCCAAAATTATCTCACGTCTTCCGACCGAACATATCGCGTTATCCGCTAGATGTGCTTGACCAACTCCACTAGGATTGATTATTGGAAACAACGTCTTCTTTACTCTCATCGCATTCCTCATCCGCATTACCTAACCTTTTAATCAATTGTGCTATATCTGTCACACCGGCCCAGAAGTGACCGAAGTGATTGAACATACATCCAGATTAATCGAAAATCCCCGTAGAAATCATGTAGAACAATTTGGTTTCAGCGAACAGAACTGTTTTCGATAAATTCTCATCTCAGGCTGGTACAATTACATATCAACTCGAGTAGCAATAAGGGAAGTTATTGATAAGAAATGGTAGAAGGGTAAGGCGATTGAGTGAAACACAAACACGACCTAGTTGTGTTCATGCTACTGAAACCCACCTCCCTCATGAGTATAACCACAACTAAATCGTGTTTGTGTTTTGCCCAATCGCCTTACCCTCGTAACATTTCTTATCAATAACTTCCCTTCTCGTTACTCGGTTTGATATGTAATTGTGCCAGTCTAAAATGAGAGTTTATCAAAAATATTCATCAGACATGGTTTCGTTTCAATCGGCGTCAACATGTGGCAACGGTAGGAATAACACGACTTCCGAATCTCCCTATTTTCACGTTCCTGAATGACACAATTTATGAGCAGTATTTTTATAAAGCGGTAAAGATTTCCCGGCACGTTCTTCTGTTGTCGAACCAAAGAATTGATTATCGCCTGCTATATGGAATATTTATTGTAATCCACAAAACGTACGCAGCAGCTGCTCTGGAAAGTCCTGTTCGACAATTCTATTTTGTGAGGAACTTTCAGCAGATGGAATGGTTCAACAACTAGTTCAATACTTGGTAAAAAAAACTCGATTGACTTTCGGAGTAACGTGCCAAAATTCTGTGAACTCAGTAACCCTTAGGATGTATTCCAATATTTCCTTTTTTGATTTCTACACAATATTCTAGTTCGTCTGGCTGCCAGAATTCAGAGATTTCGGATTAATAGACAACTTGTTCCTATGCTGAATGAACGGCGGTTGTATAAATTCAAACGGCACACGTGGGTCATATACTCGAGCAGGAATCCTGGTCGAGATTCATTGCAAAGCATTTGGCAATATGACCAAGTATGTCCATTTGTAATCACATCGTATTATTGTTAAAACACTTTCTTTCGCAATTACAATCCAGTCTCGGCTCCAGTACATGCGCACGACGTCAAGTTTTACCGTTCGACTGCATCCTGTGTATAGAGTTGAATATAACCCAGGTCACTTAATGCGTCTTTGGCCCTAATTATTCATATTTGTGAAAGACAATGCACAGAATTATAGTCTGGTTAAGTAGTCACGAGCTGCGCATCTATGGGTCTTATGGATTCAGTCTGGGTAGCCAAGGCTGAAACAGAACATTTCCAAAAACTGTTGGTTGATCTCTTGTGGTGAATCTGTGAGCGCTTGTCGCAGTAAAACACGCACTCACTACACTGATTTCATCGCTACCAGCTAATGCTATCTGCAGCTAGTTCACATCATTGGTGACAATTGTGTCTAAATGATCGCTCTGGATGTGTTGTTTGGTTTGACCTGTTCCCACGGTATCATAGACACACGGACAACGATTGAATAGAAGCTGACTGGGCGTTTTGGCCACTCGACATTTAGTAACGAGATTACACATCAGATTGATCAGTAATGACCTCCGTCAGCACCTAGTTAGGAATACATCAAGATTGAGAGCGATAAACTTTTCATCCAACTGTACTGTCCACATCGTTGAGAAGCGTTCCTCGTGAAATCACATCGCATTCAAAAACAACAGTGAACGACAGTGAACATGTTATTTGACATATTCCAGAATAAAATTCCGGTGACCATTTGGTCATGCTCAGATTTTGGTCCGAATTCATTGGGGCTTCTATTCGGTTCACTAGTTAGTTCACATTATCCAGCAAGACGAGAACTCAACTCAATATGATCACGAGGGAGCCTGTCCTGACATGAAAGCGTCCTTCGTACTACTGATTAGCTGATGTGAAGATATTTGGGTAGTGGACTGAAGCGTGCGGTATTGTCAACACTTAACACGATCAACGTGATGAATAACCGATTCAAAGCGGAGTCTACCGTGAAATAACATCCCTCAAAAGAATTGTGCATACGGGATGACAATTGATGGTGCTATATTTGTGAGTTGGAGTCAATGTTATCCCATTGTATCGGTACCGGTATATCCGAATTTTGTGAGGTCACTGTACAACAACAATTGAAGCCAACAGCGTGTGAACCATGAGCTTCATTTTCACCCCAGATTTTTATCACTGTTTGGCTTACGACTTACTACTCTGAAAAAGGGTTGTCCAGTTGAAGATTCCAGTAATCTCAAATCTGGATACATAAAACTTATTAAGCCAGCCCACGATCCCAGTGCAAAAACTCATGTGCGCACCTTATCACATAGTCGCTCATTTCCATACACGCCTTCCCAAGATCATGGTGGCTGAGAGAGATGAGTGTACGTTTGCAAATTGCGGCTTATGCCAGCCCATGACGAGTTAGAGATAAATGATCGAACTGCCGATCATCCGCTCAGTATACGTGGTTCGCCACTCTGGTGTTTTCCTAAATGCAATGTGAATTTCACAATTTATCTACTTCTGTGTTTGTCGTCCGTCTGTAGCATTTCCATTCATGTCTGCTGTGACGTTATTTCAGGTTGAATGGTTGAAGATATCGAAGAAGGTCATGTTTTCTGACCGGATCTATAAATGTATGTGCAGAATACATGATTGTTGGCCAATACACCATACAAGCGTATACACGGGTGTATAAGTGAAGCAAACGTCAGAACTACACAGAGTATAACCTATCACGCATGAGGATTATGATGAACAGATGAGGATGCTTTGAAGCTTGTATTGCAACGTCAGGGATATGTAGTTATAATTACGAACTTAATCGTCATTCGTATTCTGATGTCTCGGCTTGCGAGCCAGTGTCACTCAGTTTTCCAACTCGACGACAAAAACCATGCAAAATCAGATCACGTAGAGAATCTATACTGCCAGCCAGAAAGCAGGGCATAACGCAACTGCATACGACAATCAGAATGAGGCCGACTTGTTGATCAGGGGATCCTGGTTCATACTCTACCACACCAAAATAAGCTAACGCGTAGATGAATGCATCGTACGTGTGGAACGTGATTAGGATGCAAGTCATGCCCACAGTGGTCCAAGTGAGTCTGCGTACACGAGCTTGCATTTGCTTTGTGTGCTGTTTTCCACATGTTGTATCCGGTTCAGACGGAAAATTGTTCACCTGTGTTAGCTGTTTGCGCATTTTGCAAATCACGATCGAATGAAGTACAATGACACAGATTGTCGGCATCCCATAGATAAGGATTGTCCAAATTTTGGACTCGACCTCAAAAAACCGCTCCAGTATTCTATCTCCTGAATCTGGCACATATACACACTTCCCGTTCTCATATCTTCGTGACAGTATGTTGGGGTAGAACATGAACAGACCCATGAAGGTGAGGTAGGTATACGTCGCGATTGTCAACTGCTTTTTGTAATGTTTATATGCCACAGGATACACTATGGCCATGAATCGATCAAATGAAATACACACCACGTTGTGGACACTGAGAATCACACCAATCCAGATGAGATTGTCACGATACCAAATATTGCATAGTATTCGGTTGGCTATTTCTGAGCCTGTTTGGATTTCGCCACCGAAAACTTGGTAGAGGAAAGCGAAGAAGCCAATGTATCCGTCTGCTATGCATTGACTGCGCAGTAACATAGTTGTCGTGCGTGAACCAATTCTCTTGCGTGCCAGCACACATAAAACGATCCCGTTTATGATGGTGCCCAGCACCCCGAACACTGCTAGTAGTACGCGAATAGTTACAACAACTTGCCACATTACACATATCCAAGTGACCTGTAGGTGATTGTAGTTTGATAGTACTGCTTTCCTTCCACTGAAAGGTAGACTGAATTTCGGTTAATCAGTCACCTCATATCACGTAACGTTTAGCGTGGAACAGACGCTGTCCATAACAACATGTTTCTCTCCTTCCTAGTATTTGTAGTGTCGAATTTGTTGGATTGGCTTTTGATCTAATTTCATCACATGACTATTCTATTCAACCTAAAGACCCGCATTAATGAACATTAGCACGCGACTCTAATTAGGGCAAACCATATGAATCTTTCAATCCTTTCGCTGTTTGTTAAACTTTCAGATAGTGTGCACTTTGGAAATTAAAGCTCACTCAAAGCCAAGCACAATTCACATCCAATTGTACGTTCCCATTATTTAACCTACTCATTCTGCTATTCTGTTTGTGGAGCTCAATCAACCTACGTATTGTTGTGCTTCAGCAATCCATAAATTACACAATTAGGTAACGAAAATTACGCTTCTCTTCCAATTTCAACAAACTATTTGAATAACCTCACGAAAAGCTCGTGCTTCCTATTGAGTTGCATAGTATGACCTCAGCATTCACGAGGTGTAAGTAGTTGGGTGAGCAGTTGACTAACAACTGGGAGAGCTTCTATTAAACTTGTTCGTCATCTACATTTTGTTGAATTTGAAATTTGCAAAGTTCTTTAATGCAAACATGCAGTTGTATGGTTTGTATTGTTTTGAGCAACCCAATCACTGTTCCGTCTGATGGCGGTTTGTACAATTGAACGGTGCTAGCGAGTATTGTCTTTGTCGCAAACATATCTAGTTGTTTGTATAAGCCGCCTTTAATTCAATGGAACAAGAGACTTTGCAATACACTACGAACGCGACTATTAACGTCAGCTAGGTATTTGTTAACCGATTTGCAAGAGAATGATGCAGTCAAGAAGTTAGCATACAGACATGGCCAACTAAATCAACGAGCTTTACAAACCTACATCAAGTATTGGATAAACAGCAGCGATGGAATATTAAAACCGACCAGTTTGACTGGCTCCTGGGAATCCACCGGACACATTGTTTGAATGAACAACCCAGTCAGTATTATCGAGTAGGCATAGACAAAAAATGTTGGATAATGATACTGCACCATAAGATGGTTGTTCATTTATAACGTGACTTCGTGTGTGTCCAGACTGACTGATGTTGACACATGTTGCATAAAGTTTGTTGCAAATAGTCTAAAGGAATATATTCATAGAAAAAGATGTGCACTTGCCGAACAAATTGTTCCGACACAACCATCAGCTTCTCTGCAAAGACTTACAGGTATTATTCAGAAAATGATGATGACAATTCATATCGGCAGTGGTAAATTCTGTGCTATATCATTTTGCTTAATGTGAATAGTAGCTTACTGGTGTGTACATATAAGTGAAATTTTGCAACCTCACATCGCCTGAAATATGGAACATACTGAATGACAAAATCCGTCTCACGTTGAAGCCTACATTCTACAAAAATGTCCTGACTGCTACTTTCTGTACTGTGTAATTTGACCAGTTTCACTTGTTAACAACTCCACTTGCCTTGTATGTGCTCGCAGCACAAGTATTCACGCACCTCTGTTACTCGCTGTTTAATCAAGGTATTGAGGAAGAGCGGATCAAACCGTCTAAACCAGACTACTGTGATGGATCATTATCCCAACATCAATGGTGTCCACATACCACATCATCACAAATAAGCACTGTGTAAGAGCGATTGGGCGTATCGTTAAGCAATCAAGCTATGCAGAAGTGTTCGCATGCGAATCATACGGAAGGAATGTTTGGTGACGATAAGAAATATTTCATGCTTTTCTCAAACAACCACATCATCAACACCCTGGGCATTCGATTTTAACACCATTGCCAATATCTGGCATTCGTTTTAGCTACCAATAGACAGTTACCCGAAATACAAGCTCAGGTCAAACTCGCAGGAAACTAGTCTTGATAGTCTTCGTGTGAGTTTCTTCACAACAGCTGACGCAGAGTTTCATTCAGACCAGTAAACACTTTCTGACCAACTAATTATCCGGAGTGTTCGGTTGGTCTCATGACACTTCATAGCACCCGTCTAGTCATGTTACACGCATTCATACAATCTGAGTATGTGGTGCGCATACGAGGAGTATGTGGTGGCAACGCAAGAGAGAAAAGGGACCGCATGTTGTTTTGGGAATCAGTCTACGGGTTTTGTTCGCGTAACTTCACATAAAATACCTCATTTCCTTCACACGCTTCATTGATACACATTTGATTTCGGACTGGTTTGCACGACACGACAGTTAATTTGAATCGAACTTGAATAGATTTTAGCTTTTTATATGGTCATCACCTCCCAGATCAATTTGATCATTCTGGGAATGCAATTCATATAGTGAGATTTTTGGCAACAAACCACCGCAGCTGGAACCAGCGATGGCGAGATTTTGAGGAATTGAACACACAGCTCTCAGTCGAACAGATGGCAACTCATGCACAAGCTGCATTGGATGTATTGTGATTGTGTACACATCATCGTTCAGTCGAGCTGTCGAGATTAATCATGCCTCAATATTTCGTGTGAATTACTGTTTCAAAATAGAGAGTGGAAAAGTGGGGTTTTTGCACCGCAGTCAACACATTATTAGTTGTGTCTGCATTCAACGTGATCTGGCAGAGTGAACGTTATGCACAGAAAAAGTGACTACAATAACAGGTGTGAAACCTCCGTCACGTCTAATGTGAAGTCAGTCAGCAGGATTGCAGCCAAAGGAAATAGATCGGAGTTCGAACCCATCTCGTTATGCGAGGTATGCGCCGCTGATGACCTCCAACAGGAGTGAAACTCTGGTCAGGAACATCTTTTCAGAATGAGTTGGCTGATATGTCCACACGAATGCGACAGTTGAAATCAATTATGAAACGTGCTTGAAAAATACATCAGTGAAATCCCCAGCTTTTTGTCAGTTCAGTTTTGTTGCAAAACTCCCTAATCTCACCTGGAACACAACTATCAATGGCGAGACCGTTTAAAGTCTAGGTGTAACCCAATTGATATAGGGGTTAACACCCTCAACCAACATGCACGACGGTACCAGAATCTGTTAATCAATCCGGACGAAGGCAATCGCTACCGCTATATATGCAACTGGTCTAACAATTGTACGGATAACGGCCTATTTGTTTACTTTGTGTAAATGCACAGATTAGAGCTGTGTTGTATGTAAGGACTAATCACAAAGTACGCATTGTTTAAAGCTCGCTTTATTCATGCCGAGTGAAAAACAATGAAATTTTCACAGTGTTCCATCTAGCTTCTCTTGTCTTATTTTTTAGTCACACGGCTAACTAGATACAAATTAATGTAGGTAGTTTGTGTGCATCCGTGTAGATCATTTGTGACTCCGCAATTTCATCCGTCGTAGTTTGTTTGCAGTTACACACCATCCAAATATAATTGTTTTCACTTTTCATACCGTCGAACGAGTGCTTTCAGTTTTACAGCGTACATCAATTACGAAATCTTATGTTCCACTGTGGACTCCATAATGAACGTCGGCGTTTGAGTTGGATCACCCGTGCTCTGTTGTAACGTATGGTCTAAACCGGTGACGATAGCAGTTTTAGCCGAAATATTGCAAAAGAACGGTTTATTGAAGCAAGTGATAATCGCGAAATTGATGTCTAGATCTTGTGGTCCGGAAGAATTGATGACGACTCCGGTCACCTTCGAATAGTGGGCATCTGGATCGGAATCGTGTTGTCAGTTTCGGTTTAGTTTACAAACAATAAACGTGGTAGAATAATGCTCTAGTTCTACCTCCGCGCCTGGTATAAACGGCCAGGACAAAGTAGATTAAATTCGAACTGAAAGTTGCCATCGTTTTTGATTGCCTGTTCTGGTTTAGGGAAGTCCGTTGTAAAATGTTTGCAGCCTATTTTTGTTTCCCATCGGTTGGAAAGACTATCTGGCGAAATGAATGGGCGGTTAAATCAACAATCTTGAATGAAGTCATACCAATTGCATCCGAATTTTCAAACAGGTGTTCCACAATATTAGTTATATTGGATAAACGATGCGATTCTTGCTGTACTCGTGTTTGCCTATTCAGTTGTGTCTAATTTGCATAATTTCATACATGTTGATCGAACGGGCAAGGAGAGGGATATTGGACCCAGATCGATCTTACTTTTTGTTATTATTACCTCCACATCTTACTGACCGATTGAGAGCTGAACAACACTCAGATCCGGCATCAGCGTTTGCAATTCAGGTTATGCTCGTGACTTATACATTGCAATACACTCAGTCTTATGGATCTGAAGTTGTAAGATTTGCTTGCATATCTCGTTCATTCGCGCACACCAGATATCCGATTCCTTGTACGTCCTTGTTGACGCGTGATGCGTTTGTTCTGAGGCATATACCATTTTTCAGCAGTCGCAAAAAGCCACATTCACCTAGTAAGTCAAAATTGCACCCCATTTTAACCATGGATTCCCTCACTCTAAGTAAAATACGATGTTGTAAAACTGAACGTAATCTCTATTCCTCTATGTGATAATGTTTATTCCATTCAGGTGGTTCACTGTCATCCAGCCCGAAGGCAAGACATGGTCTGATGTTTGCTGAGACCGTTAGTATTCGTCGAACAAGCACGATTTTATGCGTGCATAAGCAGAAGTCTGGCAAATCGCACCTCCCTTGGTAATTTTGTCCTGAACCTAACAACCTTAATGTCCCTTACCATTTCCGTTTTTCTACCACCTGTCCTCTTATCCTTATGATTTCATTTCGAGTCTAAAATTCTCGTTAATTTTATGCGTCATCTTAACCTTCTAACCTCGCTTATAACACTCGCAGTTTTGGCCACTGTTTTCTGCGAAGTGATTACATCAACTTCATTGTAGCAACAGACGAGATGCAAACGAAAGGTACGTACAAATGGCATCTAACATCAGGTTGCTTGTCTTGTTCAAAAGTGCTCTGGAAGCCATTGGTTCAAGTTTCTACACTCTGAATGTCGTGGGAACACAACTCACGTTTTGGTTATGGCTGATCGGCAAGAGCTGATTTGGTACTCTGAAATGCCCAGAACATACATCATAAATTTCAAATGAAGCAATCATTTGAATTTTGATGGGACGTTGTTGGGTTACCGAAAAATTACAAAGCCAACAGTATTAACCATAAAAAAGATTTGGTAAATTCTACGACATTCCAATGTGTTTGGCAAAAGGAAGAGAAGCAGTGGAAGGAATATTGGCTCAAATCA
>QNGE01007148.1:8478-25167 GCA_008508345.1 Paragonimus westermani
CAGATCCGAATAAAAGACGTCCTTGACGCCGATGTCACTACAGTCAGTTGGAGCATAAGCAGATACAACGAAAAGATTTCTGACAGTTTTGCGTCTAGAATTGACCCTAACAGAACCTGCCAAGCGGACGGCACAAAGTCTACTATTAACGGAAATCCAATCTATCAATGTGGCTGCGGCCGTCGTGCTGAGAACTATACGTGCTCTAGCCTGACCGGTGACGGCGGCCAGAGAGTCACCTGAAGTGTATAACCAGTATCGGATAGAAAGTGCGGGTGCTGTTAATTCCAAACGTTGATTACTGCCGTGGATTCTAGTCTCCGAGATACAGCAAACATCAATATGTCACGGGTCTACCGTTCGTGTGAGGGCAACCTGTTGATCTATTTGTTTTAGAGTAAGAACGTTGAAGGCACCTATATTAATTTGCGTTCCAGGTTGAAGCACAGAACGAGGGTGGTCTGAGACTGAGTGGCGAGAGCTGGGACTTATCGGCACAGTGTTGCTATGATTAATTATATCCGTTGTGGGACCTGCAGAGAAAGTATCAGAATTTGGAATCGGGAGGGGCCTGAGAGCTAAATTTGATAAGACAGTGGGGGAGTGGTCAGCAGTAGCATGTTTTCGCCTATCCAACTTGCTGTATGCAGCAGATAAGGCGACCCGGTTTATACTGCGAGACGATCGATGCAGTATGGATTTGTTCGTGTTGTGAGTATTCATGGTTGTGTGTGGGCTGAGATACTGCCAGGACGCCCAGACGTAGACAGGAGAACGATTAGGGTTCTCAACCAAAGCCTTTGGCTCAAAAGCCTGTACCGCAAGGCAGCGGGTGGGTGGCGGTGTACCAGAAATTGTACGTTTTTCGGGAAGAGATGCCAACCATCTTCCAACCGCCAACCTGGAGGACCAGGAGACTGTGGTTTCTCAGACCTCTACCTTTTGGCCTGTCTTGTATGAGTAACTCTGTTGGTGTGGTCATCACACCGTCCAGTTTAGCCCAAACGATCTTCGAGGTGCGCAAGCCGTCACACAACGTCAAGGTCCAGTGTCACCGTGACGTTCTTCGCAGCACCATTAAGTGCTCTTGAAGCATGCATAATAGCTTTTTCCGATCCGTCAGTGATCATATGGAGGACGACGGCGCCAATACCGTAATTGGAAGCATCAGCTGCCACGACGATTGGCAGCTTGGGATCATAGTGGGCCAGGAGCGGGTTGGAGCTGAGCATCGATTTCAGTTGAACGAATGCAGACTCACAGTCGGTAGCCCGGTGCCAAGATGCGTCTTTATCCGGCAAACGATTGAGCGGGGCCCGGACGTTGTGTAACGAGGATAGACAAGTCCCGTGGTAGATCATCTCAAGAAAGGAACGAAGTGATTGGACATACTTGGTGGCAGCATCTGTTGAATAACCCGGGTGTTCTCAGGATCAGGATGACGGCTGGATGTATCAAAAATGAATACAAGATATTTGGCATTTCTCTGATCGCAATCGAAACCCGTATTCCTGGATACGCTCAAGGACAGCATAAATTAGATTTTGTAAGTCGCCTGGGGTTGGTCCGACAGTCAGGATGTCGTCCGAGTACGCAACTGCTCTGGGGAGACCAGTGAGAAGCGTGTCTATCACCTGATGGAAAATTGAAGGGACTGTCCTAATATCAAACGGCAGTCTGGTATTGAAATAACCCACGGTGGGTTTGCTAGTGACCAAATCACGGGACTCGGGTGCGACCTCGATTTGTAGGTAAGCATCAGCGAGATCCATTCTGGCGAAACAAGTTCCGTCTGGCACCGGAAGCGCATAGAAGTTCGATTCCAAACCAGAATTCAGTCCATTTGAGAAATCGGCACAGATGCGAATCGAACCATTGGCATTCTTGACCACGGTAATGGGAGCGGCCCAAGCGGAAAGCGACATAGAAATGAGGGCACCCTGTTTCCCAAGACGTTTGAATTCTGTGTCCACAAATGCCAAAAGTGCGTATGGTACCAGTTTTTTTCGGACGGAAAATGGGTTGAACTCCTGGAGATAGTTTAAGGATTGCTTGGGTCCTAGAGCAGAGTCCCAGACCTTCCTGATAAACTGGCGTGAACCTTTGGACGATTTCAGTTGTCGCGCTGATTGGCACAGCGGAGGAGCGCACCTGGTTGCAGACTGCTCGAATCGGAAAATCGATCAGGCCAAGTTGTTCTATTCAGTCGAGCCCGAGCAAATTGGGATTCGAACCAAGGACGTAGCAGGAGCCGTTAATGGTTGTGCTTCGGAACGAGACGCAACACTGCAATTGACCAGTCAATTGCAAGAGGCCGCCACAGGCGCTGGTGGCGGATTGAGACGTCCATAGAATTGGATGTCGGCCAAGTGTTCTCCAGAGATCCTCCGAAATGATTGTAATATCTGACGCAGTGTCCAACTGCGATTGAGCTGATCGGCACGAACTTCCGTCGGCCGGGAGCGTTGATTTGGAGGGTGGTCAGCAGACTCAGGGATCTGCCAGCCGATTTGGGTCTGAGCCTCGAGTTGAACTTGAGTTTGTACCGCCGTTTGCAGTTAGAGGAACCATTGTCAGTGTGCCGGGATTGACAGAAATTGTCATTGTGCCCCAGTTGTCCAGACCGAGAGCAACGATGGCGTCTGAAAGGATAGTCACGGTGAAAGTGCCAGGCACCGCGATGGCTCCATGGGGACGGAGGTGACTTCTTGGCGTATGAGTGCAGGGGATGCAAGCCAAGTCCCACGGGAAGTGAACCAAGGCTGGGATACTGTGATAGATTCTGGGTTCGTGTACCATTACCCGAACCATGTGTGAATGGGCCGGAGCGTACTGCATGTACGGCATCAGTGCCGCGTTCGGCCATTGCAGCGTCGTGTTTGAGGTTGATGAGACGATGGCACCCAGTGGTGAGTATCTGAAGCGTCGCCGTGGGATCTTGCTCGACCTTACTCAGCAAACGCGTATGGATGTCTGTCTCTTCCGGAGAATGAAGACCACAGACGAAAACCAGGCATTTGAATTGATCCTCGGTAAGCGAACCAAGCTTAAAACGCTGACATTTGCGAATGTCCACACGGGCATAGGTGAGGTAGTCATCGTCGTCTGACTTGGCCAGTTTTAGACACTTGTACCTTGTGTTGAACAAGGAAGATGGGTAACCGAAAATGGACCGCAACGTCTCAACCGTTTCCTCGGAGTTGTCACGTAGAATCTTTGGAAGGATGAAATTGACATACTTCTCATGCTCAATAATGCCCAGTTTGCGTAGGAGGAGACGGACCTTCCACGGTTCATCTTGTCCACCGAAATCGACATTTGAACAAATCCTCGTGCCCTCTGAACCAGGCATCAAACGTCAAACCAACCTGGGCATCGTAATGAAACTCAGTGATGCCGCTTGCGACAGCGTCAACTGATTGCTTCTCACCGGCCGGCGCCGGTGGGGCCAAGCTTGAGGTAGATAAGCGATCAGTAAGTGCTTCGATAAGCTTGAACTTGAAGACGTTTCAAGTATATGGATTCGTCAACCGTAACTGAAAATCACCAGACCCCTTCGCCAATAATCTCCCAGGCTGGGGCTCTCGCGACTCACAGACGGTGGCTGGAGGTTTTAGGTGAAATGGCGACTAACCGGGCTGAGTTGCATGAATGTTGTCGTTGTTTGTCCGAGTTGTCTGTAAAGTGAGTGCACTTAGTGACACTGGACAGTGAAAGCCGTAACGAAACTGTATTAGTGATGACGTCCTACTCTCACTTGCAGCTCGGTTGTTTGTTTGCAAAGTGTGGGCACCTTAACGTTGGACGTTCGAATATAAACGAAGTTATTTTTAGTAGTTAATGCCGTTCATGTGTCCTTTTTCCTCCTTTCTTCCTATACACGGTTTGCTTTTCTTCATGGTTGTGTAGCAGATAAGTATCAGTGTGAACCACTGTTGTATTGTTGTTTGTGGTGATGATGATAAGTTTTACCGGCGTCAGACTAATAAATCTACTGGAGTGGGAGCGAACGGCTTTGTACAGATGATGCCTGAAAACTTCAGTGTTCTCATCATTCAGACGTGAATTGTGTGAATAATGTGGTTTGTCCTACTAGTAGTTATATGTTTGTCCCAGAGATTTAGCCATGCACATACCTCAAAGTACTGAACAACTGTTCATTTGTTTTTTGTTTTCAGCCTGACCTCTAAAGCCCATTTATTGATCGCGTATGTGGTTTTGTACAGTGAGTAGTGGTGCGCTTTAGCTGTTAACTCGAAGAGTGCCCCGAATACAACATGACATCACCTGACCAGTCAAGCGCTGCAGGGTTTCGCTTTCCTGAATTGAAATCCATTCTTGCCCTCTTTGTGGGTTTATTCTGTGTATTGTGTTTCAAGAAGCTTATCGGGTTCGGCCGACGGTGGAAAAATATTATCATTGATTGGGTAGGCAGAATTCACACGGTTTATTTTTGACGCATACGATAGTCTACTAACACTGCTTACTAAACTAGTCTGTCTAAAAAATGTCTACGTTTCGCACCCAAAAATGCATCTGTACTAATCGTTATGCTCTACCTCCATGGTTGATTCACCCATCACAGAAA
This sequence comes from Paragonimus westermani, assembly GCA_008508345.1. Lineage (NCBI taxonomy): Eukaryota > Metazoa > Platyhelminthes > Trematoda > Plagiorchiida > Troglotrematidae > Paragonimus > Paragonimus westermani. The sequence continues at coordinate 13,067 of QNGE01007148.1, forward strand.
GCNCGGAAACCAGCAACTTCATGCATCACGTATTAACTCGTCGGTGCCGAGTTTACGATAGCACATCATTCTTATCTGATATAATCACAGGTGAAAAATCAACCAACATTCTCAGTTATTCGAATCAAACAGGCTATGTGTTCGAAACATCTGATCATAAACGTGACTCTACCTTGGAAATAGTGACCTTTCCTAACCCGCTAATTGGTCATCTATCCTTTATTTTGACAGAAGAACTCAGTCGTTGCAAATTTGCCAGTGATGGGTCAATGCAAAACGCGCGCGTGCATAAGTTTGGTTTGCACAGCTTTTCGTGGAACCGACGGATATGTTTTTTTCAGGCAACGTATTTTTGTCTCGTATCTAAACCAACATCGCGTGATGATCCATGAATTTAACTTACCTGGACTGGTTAATCAATGGTTAACTAGTTGGTAGGTGACCTGGGACGAAACGTTTCAAAACAACGATGTGTGTCACTCGGAAAGGAATTCACAGTGAGCACAGCAGTGATTCGGTGCACGCCTGTCGTGCTCTCTGGCGGGATAGCGATCGCAAATTCACACTTCAGGGATACGATAGTGATAGTCATTATTATCTTACAATTTTTGTAAACCACCTTAGCTTTGTTCAGATCCATACATGTAGCCGCCTACCCAACTTAAACAGTTAGTCGGCTTCGTGTGCACAGCGAAGGAGGTATACTTCATTAGTCACCATGATAACCAGACATCAGATGCCTGCACAGGATAGAGGTATCTCGGTGTTGATTTTTTATGTTAAGATATGAGCTTTTGGAAGCAATTCCTATGCCTTTTATTTGGTCGTTAAGCTAAGGTTCTTGTTTGTCGTAGCCATATGGTTGTTAACCATCAACGTCAACCATTGTTGTACTGCTGTTGATTATGCTGAAATAAAGTCATGGCAATGACATTGCCACATACACATGACACATCTGAATCAGCTTGATGGTTGCTCCAAACGCTGAACATCCGTGTGATGTATCCACCGAGAGAAAAGATGACGTTTCTTTCAAACATCAAGTGCGGACTATAACAACGCGAACAGTCTGGCATACTGCACATTTCTATGTCGCAGATACTTAACAGTGGCTGAATAAGATGAGTAAACAGCTGTACACCGGCTATTCGAGGGAATAAACACGTAGTAATAAATTTGACAGATAATGATCACGAAATCCACACCGGCTAAACGAAACTGTTTACACTGGCCATGCTAAAAACCAACGCCCTGTATAATTTTTTATTCCATGGAGTTGTACGATCGATCTGTATACATATGTCAGCGTATGCAATCAGTGTTAATGATAAATCACCTCGTCAAACGGCAGAAGCCGCTCGTTTCCACGCTTATTTATTGGTTCCAAGGCAGAGTCTAGTATAGGTGTGAAACGCACAGTAAACCATTTATCGCTCTCTGTTTATCTCCCCACTGTGCCCAATTTGTCCGTCATGGTGCGGGCCTTCTAGTTACTGTGTCCTATGTATATATGTATTTGGTGGTTCAGCAACTCGTATTTCGGTTGTTTTCATCTCAGGAAATTTGAGCGGCTTCCAAACGACTTTAGTTCAGTGTTCCGAAAAAAACTAATTGTGTTCTTTATTCTTCGTTCGCTATCCCTTCGGCCTCACTACAATCACCCAAGGTTATAGATCGTTGAACGTACCTCCTCTGTGGAGCAGTGATACGGTTGCTGAAACAGGCCCAGGTCTGCAGTCATCTGGGGCTGGACATGACGCGAAATACTGGAAGCGTATACCGGCATTCCGTTTGCTGGACGCCTGGCCCAACTTTCTACTCACTTGGATGTACCTCAATTTGGATACCATCACAAGCCTAATACCCGCGTGGATTGCCGCGATTAATGATGATCTTAGTAAACTGGTCCGAAAGAGCACTGGTGATGATACGGACACCTCTTCACATCCGGCAAGACCGTACACTCGGGTGGAGCTGAAAGTGGTTCTCAGTCCTTCATTTCCACCTCGTCTTTCTTCCATCGAAACTTCGGCTAGTGGTTCCACAAGAGAACTGGTAAGTACTTTGAATTGACTAGACTGTTTGATGCATGCCGGTTTAGGTGCTCATGTTCGTTCAATGGCGTGACTTCGACCAAAAATCGTATGGCTGCACGTTCAAGCCTCAGTTGTACCGGTTTCTGTTTCGGTTTGCGTGATCGGGTTTTATCACTCCTATGTGATTTAATTTACCATTCACATGTCTCTGTGTCCAAATGAGTTTCGTGTGCTTTACCTATCGGAGACGCGAACCGTTATTCACTTAAGCTTGCCTGTACACTTTTTCCGGTTTAAGATGTCTCGATGCCAGTTTGACGTTTCCCAAGGTGGGTAGCTGGGTTTCAACATCGAACAGGGTCGCATAGCTAGTATATACATGGTTCGGTTGAAGAACAAGGGTTGATTGTCTCTTACAGAGTGAGAGGACGCGGCCCTGCTAGATACAGTGAGTGGACCCACCCACCTAAGACATTAAGTTGGCATCGAGACATCTTAAACTGGAAAAGGTATAGATTACGGCCGTCAAAAGAGCTTTCTCAAGGCCTCTGATAACGCCGACGCTGAATCGCATGGTCGTGCTGCAGTGGCAATCGCGTTGGGTTCCAAAGAAAAGCAATGTTTGCTCGACCTGATCACAGTCAACAGTCGCTTATGCGCTGTAGGATCCAACACATCAGTTAAAGTTTGTCGATGCAAACTGTTGTATGTCCACTACATCGGCTTGCACTGTAACTCACATTAGTTCTGATACCACTAACAACGCGCTCCATGACGCCCTCATCGACCTTTGGAAGCAGACTGAACACTGATATCATCCAGCTGGCCGGCGATTTGAATGCCGAAACTGATTATCTTACCTGATGCGAAGCAGCTGGGTGATGTGTTTGGTGTCCTGTCCCGATATATTGATAATAGTGAAGTACCACTTCAGCTGTGCGTACCTCACAGTCTCTGTGTTTGGAACACCGCATTTGAACACAAGAAGAAGCACCGTGACACGTGGAGACCGCCTTGTGCATATCAGCCGTTGTAGGAAGTTGATTATATAGCAGTTAGTTACAGGTGGCGCCACTCTGTTACAGACTGTCGTGTATGTTTGAGCTATCACCTGGGCTCGGATCATGTTGTTGTGCCTACCCGTTTTGTTCGGTCACTTGCTCGGTGGCCATACACAAGCGAATGGTGTGTATACTACACTTATCATCAAGCGTCCAGTTGGAGTCAGGTGAGAGAGCCTAACGAACACGGAGCAAACTGTTGCCACCATGAAAGCGTGCTTCCGTGAGGTATGCTCCAAAAGGTTTGTGCGGTTGCGGAAGAGTTAAATTCCTGTCAAGTCAGTAAACTCTATCGAGATGCATTGCTTGATTTCACCTGAATTTTGTTATGATGACGATCGTCGGGGACTTAAACACAAGCTGGCTTAATGAGTGTGGAAAGACCTTGAAAATCACCTGGTCGAACAGATGGAAGAGATTGAATAAGCTTTTCATCTCTGGAAATGGCCGAAAGCTATTTTTTCGCGATCCACGGTTCGTTGGGCCGGTGTAAACGAGATCCTATATAAAGAAGATGGCTGTCATCCGACTTGACATGTGAGCTGAATGCCTTCAGGAGCAGTTCAGTTAACGTTATTTAAACGGCAGGGCCCAAATGCTGACACACTGCATTTGAGACTCCCCTTCATCAAAAGTATGTGTGGCTCTGTGGCCTAAGTTATTGGAGCGTAACATGGCTTCTAGACCGGTTTCCCTCCAACTTATCTGTTCAAGAATGGCTGTGCGAGATTGACATCAGACCTGTCAAAACCTCCTCCGACAGTTTTGGAAAATGAAGAGGTCCCTCGTGATTAGTGCTTGCCACCATTGATTTCCGTTGTCTTTGTGAAACCAAAGAAGACATCAATGTAGTGTCCGCTGCGTCCAAATCACTCACGGGTATTATATTACGTTGGCCCAATAATCTCATAGGAAGTCAGCTGCGTGAAGAATAGACGGGATTCCGATTCTGTAAGGTGCATCGGCACTCATATACATTTGACAGTAATAATCATTTTAGACCCTAAGACTGCCTTCTATTAGGTTGCATATGATGCTCCGTGAAATTGTCTCCTTCTCAGCAGAGTTCTAGTGAAATACGATACTCTGTTTAGATCGTCGTAAGCCCACTCTGCAAGTGTGATGAGAGCTTATGGATAACTCCGTCAAGTGTTAATTACTTCTATTGGTGCCTGCTGGAAGTGCCCAATGTCTCCCTTTTTCTCACTTCTGTAATGGACCACACTCAGGGAGGTGCGCCTGAGGAATCTAGTTAGGTTAGTGTTGAGTTTCCGTCTTGTGCGATGTTGTAGGGTGTGAAGTATGCAGATGACATTGTTTTGCTCAGCCTAGGTCAGATCAGCTCAAATGCACATGCATGCGCAGGTATAGGGTAAGAAAATTCATTCTTTCCGTTGGAACGGTTCATTTAGGGTGTTCTGCGAGTCCGTGTTGTTTGAAATAGATATTTTGATTTGATAACATTACAACTGACCGTCTTGATGGGTGTGTTGTAAAGATTGATCTAAACGTGTTAACTAACACACCACAAACTCTTTATGTCTAGGGCGACTTTAAACGAATCATTCTCCGAATCAAATGAGCAAATCCATTTACCTCTAAATGCCGCTCCCTTATATATCATCTTGAATCAGCTAGAGCCTCGGTATGCATATATGGAGTTTTTAATTTTTCTGAGTTTCTGGATTACTGGATAAGTTTTTTAGGAGGTCATCAGTCGTCAATCACAAGTATCATATACAGTCTGTTCACGCTTCTTCTCGATAAAAAGACTTGTTCGTGCTCATCGATTGTAGGAGGACCTCTTGTGCATGATGCTGACTCCCTGTAATATGTAAACTCACGTGGTCTCACTTTTATGCACTGAAGACAATCGTGAAACCAGCCAACAATAACTGTGCCAAACGTTGAACCATGCGTCAGCTCTTGACTTGCCTAATCGTTAACAGGTCAGTCCCGACTAGTGTAAACTCCTTTCAACCTTGGCCTTGTGCGTACTCATCATCATCATCATCATAGACAGCAATACATCAGTGGTTAACACTAATGCTTAACTGCCACACAACCATGAAGAAACAGCAAACCCTATATAGAAAGAGAGAAGGAAAAAGAAGGGGACGGGAAGGGACCTAACTACTGAAAATGACTACGTCCCTATTCAAACATTCAGCATCAAGGTGCCTACACCTTGCAAACAACACAACCGAGCTGCAAGTGAGAGTAAGGCGTACTCGGATCAGTCTGTCACAAAAACCGGTGCCACGTCAATCGGCTTGCCGTGACCGGCCCCTCCACTTTATTCACGCACATCTCAGAAAATGTGAGTACTTGGTTTCGGGTCGGAGAATAACCTCCCATGTGAAGACTAATCGTGGGCTAAGCGAGGTCGCCGGACAAACAAGCAATCGTAGATAGTGATCGGTATTACCACTATAGTGCACTGAGTTCATGCTTGTCAACCGGGTTTCTTAAAAGAACGTCACACAAGCACTTCGATGGTACTGTGACGTGTTTTACCCCACCACAAGGGTTTCCAGTGCCCCAATGTGAGTATATTGTCTCCTAGGGCGGGTCGTGCTATCCGTACGGCGTACAGACTTCGTTGGTCTCTTCCATTCGTAACTAAGTCGTGGGGAAGGTGTGCGAATAACTGTAGTGGCCACAGGCTTCAATAAGTTCGGAAGGAGCACCAAAAACTCTGAAAAGCTGGGCCCCACTCGCATAGTGTGTGAGCCGAATTATTGGTTAATAGACCCCGACTGCATGCGAATCTGGTGATTCACCCCGCTGTCTCATGGGTTATTTTTTACCACTGGCTCTGGATCAACTTCTTTTTTCCTTCGAAATGGTCGGGACGTATTTCGTCCAACTAACAGTTATGAATTGTTTCATGCTGTTATACTGACTCTGGCCGCGATGCTTGCAACCTTTTTTGCTCTCGTATTACACTCTACTGCACCAATACGGTCCACTTTGCCTATGCTGCCTCATTCAACAGTCGGTTCTCTACTTGGCGATCGCCCAATGTTTGCTGCCGGCAACTTAAGTCATAATGGGGCATTACCCTTCAAGGCAATACTTTTACCTGTGACACGTGGATTCCTACTTGCCTCTTAGACACCATTTAAGCTTGCCAACTTCCATTTTCGAACACTCGTACAGACAGGCCAAATGGCATTTCCTGAACGGCCGCAGAAGACTCCTCCTTATCTTTAAGTGGTGTCTTACTGAAACACTGCTTCGGATTGCCAACACAATGCGTCCCCGAGCTCCGTCAGCTCGTTTGCAGTGCGCGTACACATTGCGCTTCTTTGAAAACTCCAAGGCTCAAATCGGTGTTGAAATGACTGTAAACGTATACGTAGAGAAACCGCTGGTTGATTGGTTCCATCTTGAGGGTCGCTTTTGCGCTGTTATCGAGAGATACCTATCGCAAACGATGTTTGCTTGTTGCGGCGTGTGTCTCCACAAATGGTTGTTCAGACATAAGCAAAATTGGTTTTATCACCAGCTCACTATCATGGTGTCAGTCGTACGACACACAGACATCGTTACTAGTTGAAGGCTAACGCGCATGTGGGTAGGCTAGGTGCTATAGAACGTGAGTTAGATAGCCAGTACCATTAGAATATTTGGAGAGCGAATGATGGTGAATGTCTATGACACCTTTGTGCTGGTATCGGCCTGTTTCTAGCAAGTACCAATTTCCGGCACTTCAGATATTGGTGCACCACTCACTGACGAGCTAATCGCGGATTCAGGTTGACCATTTAGTTGTCAGCTTTTGATGACGCAGATGTTGAGAGCCCACTTCGTTGTCAACCACAAGTCGACATAACCTCTACACTTACCTGAGCGTGCTTGTCTTTAGTTTATAATCTCACTCAGCGGTCGACGCCGACGCACACTGGACACATATCTGTTGTGCTTCACAAGTGTTACAACATTGTATTTGGTACTGCTGTTCGGTCTGCTGTCAGCCGCTTGATTTCTATGTGATCCTCCCGAACACCTTCGCGCTTGCTAGATCCTTCCATTTACAGGTGTGTATTGGTGAGCTCTCAAGACCAAAGCGATTAAGAAAGACTTAGGAGGCTTCGCGGATACAACGCGTTATCGGAAATTTTCAAAAGTCGTTCCATCTTATCTAAACCCTAGATAGTAGGAAACTAGGCGTGAACGAGGCAATGTGCAAAGTCCCTGGCGATCCTACTTATAACCCGCAATGACACTTGAGGCTCTGGGCAGGACGCTTCCAAAGGCAGTCCAGCCGGCCACTCACGCTGTTGATCCTACCTTCGGGTACCTCCTGCACTTATCGAGTTGTTGATGCATTTCTGCCCCTGGAATCGTCACTCTCATTTGGGACAAAGTGTTCCAAACGTCACAAAGCATCCGGCTCAAATAAATGCCGTCTTTCTGTTCTCGAAGAGAGACGGCAATACCCTCCTATTGGCTAATGTTTATGCTTGTGGAGATTTCGACCTGTCTTGGAAGTCCTAATCGCGGGGTTATCGATTGGAGTTAACAGGCAGTAACTGTGTCTCCTCTCGAGACGATCGGGCAACCTGATCATTGCTCACAAGCGAGAGTGGTTGAGCGTTCAGATTTGATGATTCGGTCGTGCCTAATGTGAGGTCAATGGCGCAGTGGTTAACACGGTTGCCTCATGATTGGAATGTCCGGAGTTCAAATCCCGGCCGTGGCAAGGATATGCACTACTGATGAGCTCTAATGAGAGCGAAACTCGAGTCTAGTGCTTCTTTTCGAAAGAGGCTGACTGGAAAGTCTATCTCAGTGCGAAGGCTGCGATCAAATGTGAGTGATGGTCAACTTGAAAATGAACATTAATCATTAATAAGTTATCCGTGAGGAGCAAGCTGGTTTTAGCCTTGGCTTTGGTTCTACTGTTCATGTTCTTACTGTTCGCCCAACAATTGAGCATCGCCACCCTCATGGAAGGCCGATGGTTTTAATCTTTTTGACTTCAACAAAAGCGTCCTTGCTTCCGTCGACAAATTTGTATTCCGAGACCGTTCATCCAATTTGGGGATGCTCGAGAAGTGTGCTAACATTCTGATGACAATGTGCAACTTGCCCTCGGGGTGGATCAGCGTTCACCGCGGTTTACAGCTAACCTTCAACAACTCAGGATACAGTAGTGTGACTGTGCTCACAGATAGAGCTTGAGGAAAACAATACCCTGTTCTGTGATCTTTCACGGAAGGCCCAAAATCTCCCAACTAAGTTGGCCGTTTCAGTTCGTTTGTTTAGATTGACGTTTACATCTTTTAAATGAAAGTTGTTTCTGCCAGGGGGCGATTCTCTATACATTCCGGTTCACTCTTCTTCTTTTACTATGCATACTTTTTTCACCTTACATGACTCATGGTTTCGTCTACTCGCCATGGCGCGTATGCCGCCTTATGTGGGGGCGATGATCCACTCTTCTCTATAGTCACAACTTTTTTCAGGATTTAATAAATCACGCATTGCTAAACGATCTTGGGAAGCTACCCAGCATGTTACTGTTTAGTTTATAAATTATCGCGTGCAGTTTGTGGAATTTTTTAAGACAACTTACTTTTTACTTTTGGTGGACATCTGCCGCGCTATCCATAAAGGCACATTCTTAATTCGTGCGCACCCAGGATTACACAGAGGTACCAGAGCACTCTGTGATATACTTAGGCCATTACCCTCAAGTGTTCTTTACTTGAATATCGTTTAAATGCTATTGTCACTTGTCTAGCCTTAAAAACAGTCATTTCTTTTCGCACCATGACCCACGAATAATTTGGCAAAAATCACTCTTTTGAATGCTTAATGGAGCACTTAGGGTCTCTGCCCATGTGGTCCGTGAAAAATCAACATGGTGTGCTCCGGAATGAAATTTGTCACTCACCAAGTGTTATTATCCTTATGGTCATCTTATTGGCAACATTACGAGTCGATAAAATAGCACTGTACCGACACGTGAAGTGATCGGCGATCTGTCTGTAATAGTCGATAAGGTCAGCGCTAACCCACCCTTGTAACATTTTATACCTTGTTGGTACAAAGTACATACCATACAGACTAATCATAATAATTAATTGTTTCAGAATGATCTGTATGTTTCCTGCAAATGAACCCAACAAAATAATTTTGTCTGCATACTCCATATCAGTCGGCATACTATCTACCTCGGAACCTCCGAGTGTCCCTTCCAGTACGTTGTCTGTCATGTAGTTATAAGGGAAGAGAGACCGGATGACACTGTGCGGAGAACTCTCATACTAGTCTCCCGTAAGTGCGTGCTCTGCGTTTGTTCCGGACATACAATGAATCCTTTACGATGAAGACAACTCCAAGAAGTATGTTGGACAGCCAAATCAGAATCAGCCGTTAAGTTAAAAGATACTACGACCGTTGGCTGAAAATAGTGGTGCCAACGTTCCAGTCTCTGTCATACAGCGAGAATAGGATTGATACATTTACGGCTGGTCAGACACCCGCCTATTCTTCTCTTCTCTCTATGTCGTATATTTAACGAGACAAGACTATATGAGGTGGCAAACGGATTTCTTTTTTTTTTGAAAGCCGTCAAATTCTATGTCCCGTGGACACCTCAGGTACGAGGGAGACATCACCACTACCCCTATATTTATATAGTGTTCTGCTACCTCTTTTGAAGATGGGATTGACGGCTGAGGTGCTGATTCAGTCCCTCACATGGAGCAGAGGAGAATGTTCATCTTCGGAGCCCGGATCCTACCCCATGCCAGTAACTCGAGAGCTTGAACCACCTGGCAGTAAAAGGTCTGCCTAGCTCTTTGGCACAGCTAATAAGACACTAATATCCGATGCTGAGCATTGCTGCACCGAGTGGATGTATTCGAAGTTAAATCAGGCTTTTGAAAGATAACGGATGTCTTTTCCACCTTATGGGATAATACGCCCCTGACCACAGTCAATTGTCGGCGATCTGAGCGCCCCTTTGTTTGAAATTACACTTTCTAACCCCTTTCTTCTTTGTTTGAAAGACAGCAATGCCACAACCATAAAAGTAGTTCTACAGCTTATCCACAGGATCGTGCTTCGGTACCTACCAATTCCTACGCATTCAGTGGCGGGACATACAAACGCATGAATGCAACTGCTTACTGTCTGTCTCCCTTTTTTACTTTTCTGATACATTGTTTAGTATAGCCCTCCGGTTGAACGCAGTGCGCAAGCTTGATGGCCACATCGGTGCAGCAGAATGGATCTGATTGAGGATGACGTAGGTATTCAGTGGATTACTGATTCGGATACTAGTCAGAGTGATGCTACGTATGCTCCATCTTTTATCATGCTCTTACATACAAATGGAAACCAAATTGACTTCGAGATCTATACTGACTCGGTCGGGGCACTTCTGCGTCCCGATTTTTTATCACTAAAATCACAGCTGGATCCACCTGTGATTTGTTTGCGACCACATATCGACCAAGCAAGATGCGCAATTGATATTTTGCCTAGTCGCACGTTCTGTTAAAAAAATATATTTGCACTGACGGACCGCATCCAAAAATACTTGGTTAGGATTGAGTTAAACATCTTTCAGATGTCCCGTTGAATTTCAGCACAATCGCGTTTCACTCAGGATCATTCACAATTTGGAGTACAGTTATGGGTTTGTTCGACTAAGAGGAATCGAGCAGGCCGCGAACCTATTCTTGACGCCTAGTACTCTTGGTAGACCCCGTCCGTGTCATATGACGTCAAGGATATACCCGAAAATGGAATATGCCACTATTTAAAAGGATATATTCGAGCAAACTTGGTGATAAGATTGGCTGACTTTCATAGCACCTGACAAAGTGCCTGAAAAGTGATTTTTGCGACTGCAAAATACCGGTTACCGTAAGTTGAAGATGTGTCAGGAAATCAACCGTCAACAGGGTTTCCATCTATGTACGTGAGCGTAGTGAGCCCAATGGAGTATCACGTTTGTGCACCGCTATTAGTAAACAGTTCCATAATATTCAGACGCCATTTGGTCTGTTATATACAACAAACAGCATGCCAATCAGCGTCACGCAATCCAGCATCTGTTGTTATGCGGCAACCTGATGACCTGGGCTGGGATACTACCAGAGTGTCCATATCTAGACGAGAGCCACATAAAGATTACTGCCATCCAGGAGGTCTTGGTTAACAGAACCACTGTTCAATATTAGTCCCAAGTTATATGGGCACTGTAAGGTAGAATGTCTTATTGTAGGCATCTTTGTTTAATTGATTGGATATTTTTTAGGAAATACAGAGAAAAGATTAAGCATAATCTACCTTCAGTTTTTCAGCTCGGTTTTTTACGGTTCATATTTCAACCAGCTCGCGTGAGTCAGTAATCTAGGACATCTTTGATATCTCGTATTTTCATAAGGTCTTGCTTCAAATGCTTCGCCAAACCTCCCAACAATCATGTGCATTGGCGAGACTGGACCTTGACACAGTGTGTTAACTTGAGCATCTAGATGATCTCTCGGGCCAAACTGTACGGTATAATGATCACACCGACAGAGTCCCACATGCAGGTCAGCAAATAGAGGTCTGACGATCCACGGTCTCGCTATTCCAGGTTGGAGGTTGGAAGAAAATTAGCATCTGCTTCCGGAGAAAGTTATTGTACACCACCGTTCACCCGTTGCCTTGCGGTACGTGCATTTGAGAGAAAAGTTTCGCTTGAGGATTTTATCGTTCTTCCTTTGCCTGGCCATAGTAGCAGTATTTCATCGCATATACAATCATGGTTTCATGACGTCAGCGCCAACCAGTGGTGTATTGATAGTATTGATCATCACAGAACCAAGTTACCGCTGAACAACCTTTGGGCTCGATTTCTAGTCAGGTGTAGATCTGATTTATCTTATCAGAGCGCTAGGTCTGGGTGTCCTGGCAGTATCTCAGTCCACACACAACCATGAATGCTCACAAAACAAACAATTTCATACTGCATCGGCCGTCTCGCAGTATAAAC
>QNGE01007149.1:4732-25152 GCA_008508345.1 Paragonimus westermani
ATTAATTTCTTCCGACAGACGGACTGCTTCCACGACAACTGCCTGGATGCATTCTAATCTGCTCACCGGCTGCTGGTCTTGGTCCAACAGTTTGGCCGTCAACTATGCGTTCAGCGCTGTCAAAGGTGACCGCATCTAGTCATTCGGCGTTATCAAGACGAGAAACTGGGACGCTTCATTGGTGATCTTTCTGGTAATTCCGATAATGAACTTCTGCACGACTGCTGGGTTTACTCGCTTCGGGATTCATTTGCTGCCGTCGCTGTTTAGTTGAATGAGCTTTACTCTCACTATCATTGTCTGCATTCATCTAAGCAAATTGTCCGGCTCACCATACACCTCACATATAATTTGTGTTTTCCTTGATGGGGGATAACTTGTTTGTCTAGTCAATATGCTGCAAACTTCGCATAGTCTGGATTCAAAGACGTTGACTCTATCGACGATGTCGAATGCTCTGGGCTTCGGACACAATTTCGAAAGCACCATGGCTTTTGACACAAATATGTCCCAAAGTGTGTGTGAGTCGTATGTGTTATTCACCTGACTGCTTTCCTGACTGATGTAATACGCTCGTTAGGAGTGTGCTATCAAAACACCTTCTCATGACACATTAATTCCTACAATGCAGATGCGCGAAAACATTTCTAGGTGTTACGTGAGTTTTGTTAATCACCGCACGCACCTTCCTTTATCGTGCGATCACTNACTCTCATCAGTCACAAATGTAAAACATGCCCGTTATATACATCATGCAGGTGAGGACAAACAGGGACTAGACACGCCTACAACCACATCAAGTATTATGTAATCGCGACCACGGCAACCCGATAGGTTGTCTCACAACTTTTGTGCACATAACGTTGGCTGGTAAGTTCGGATGAGCACCGCTCCGCTGACAGCGAACGACTCTGTATTCCGATTGCGCAACAGTCTCTCGAATCAGTCCAATGGGTCAGCTCGGTGACCTGTTGCTATGACGTGTTTGGCGATCGATGGCTTTTTATTCCGAGCCCTCAATTCACCAAGTTGAGACTGGTACTTCATCACTTGTTTCAACCACTTCGGGATGGGGATGGAGACTCGCCGTGGTAGTTGTCGATCTGTTCTGCCTATGTAAGCGTCACTGCAACTACGACTGAACTGTAATACAATATGGAGGACAGAAGAAGAATAGTTTGGCAAACAACTTTCGCGATTTCACAGAACTGGTCCTCTGGTGGTTTGGAACAAGTGCAATTGCGCAGCCGTATACGTTCAAGCCAAAGCAGACTTTAATTTGTGCTTTATGTCGTTGGCTAGATGGCCACATTTGAATGGCGAGAATGAAAATCATTTTTATTTCGAGCCGTGATTGTGAGCTCAGTGCTCTTCTTCACCGTGCTTTGTGCCTCGATGAATTTATCAGGTATCCATTTGTCAGTAATTCGCTAGTGATTAGATGCAGTTGTCGGCGTGTCCAGTCCCTGTTTGTCCTTACCTGTATGATGTATATAACTGACATGTTTTACGTTTGTGACTGATGAGAGTAAACGAAATGTCAACTTACCGCAATATGTGCTTTCTTTCTGCTCGGATGTACTCCAGTAGTGTTACAACCGAACGGTCTTCGAGCAACACGTAAACAATTAACGACCACCGAATGCAAAACAGGATTTGGTCAATGGTTCTAAAGTGATATTTGACAAACAATATGAGGTTCATATCAGGCACCTCAACTGTGCAGTCTGTATCAACGGTGAGGTTATGCCGTGAATACGTGAGTCGACTGCTTAAAGTTTGAATAACTCTTCTAACTATTCTAAACTGTACAAAGTCACCTCACAGGCTCATTTGATAAGTCAAACGGAACAGAAAATGTTCGTCTCCGGAGAAGCACTCTATTCTGGTCATGCCCTTGTGGTGTGTGGACGGAAAGAGCTTGATTAGGCCACCGCGATGAATTGTGCATATGCTGCAATGTGGTTGAATGTGGAACCCAACGGAAGTGAACATGTTCACTTCAGTAGTATATCCTCGGTGATGATCCCAAATATTAACTATACCGCATAGGCAACGAACCGCCAGCTTCTTATGTTGACGACGGTAAAGTGCTCATCGTGATATACTGTATGCGTCAGACCGTCTACTGATAATAACAAACCATTTTGCAGCTCTCCACTGGGCACCCATTGAACTATGATACACTGGACATCAGGCTATCGAAATGAGGGACAAACCAAGAAAATCAACACAATAACATATGCAACAACTCATTTTTATTATGATGAAATGTTCGATAACGTATTAACTACTACCATCTGGAATGCACCACATCAGAGATACGAATATCGCATGTAAACAAGAGATATAGCAACACCGTAGTATCATATGCAATCTCGAAGTTTATCTGGGAATTATTAACGTCACGACTAGCTAACAAACAGCATTCTTTTAAAATCAAATTTACCAGGGACCAACAAGCACATATGTCTTTCGTCATGTTCTACTGCTTTCCTATCTGTTCCGGTCGTCATCCACATCATCATTTCACATTCTAGCTTCAAGTTTTATTAACGCTTCTCTCCCCCCCTGTTCGATTGATCGATATATATGGTGACGGACGAAAGTTCTTCTATATCGCAGCATACATCTGCTAATTTTGCTCATTTCCAATAGAAGATTTGCACATGGGGACGCTCTTCACATAACCTCTTTTGTTTTCATTTCAACACAGTTAACGTTACACGCAAATTGGCGTTTTTGGGTCATTTGCTCGGGATGCTGATTAATCGTTCACTACACCGCATGATCCTCTCTAATGCTACATATTGCTGGTGGACAATAATACATCGACGTGAAGAAAATGTAGTTACTGCATTCCGCTCTTGTCTACTCGACTGGAGGCTCCGTGACTCACACAGTATGTTAGTTTTAAGAAGGACGGGACGTACCAGAATTTATCGGCATGGATATTGCCTTCGTTGGTGTGAATTATCTATGCTTTAAGAACCCTTACTTAAGTTTGACCGTAACGTCTCAAGAAAGCCATCTTATCGATTTTTTCCCCATGCGTTTGACTTAGTTTGCAAAATGTAGATGCATTCAGGTTGATTGTGTGCGTTTCTGTGTGAGGGTTTTCGGGAATGATGTCAATTCTAAACCAGGCTGTTCTTTTATTTCTTGTGGTTGTGTTGCACTTACTTATTGAACATATTGAGCAATAGCACGTGCTTTTGTCGCTTCATACATTTCGACATGTACTTCATTGACAAGTCCGATGGTACAGTATTATCAGATTGTCAAAGGGTGAGGAGTACGCAAAAATTTGCTCTCATTTTCTAACCATTCAATAAACAGGGCTCACCTTGCCACTTCCCATTTTCCACCCTTGGCAATGTGACTATCTTAGACTCACCTGTTTCGAAATGATTTATAGCGTACTGTTGCCGAGGCATGCGCAGCACAATTCTGTTCGCATGCAGAACAGTGTGGTTGTGTTGGTCGATGGGGATGTCTTTCATATCAGTTTGTGTCCTTACAATAAATTTGCTTGCGGGTTCATTTACCACCTTTAGTTGTGGGTTGCGTATTGTTGGTCATTGCGTTAACCAAATGTGGACTCACAACCGAAGCTTCTTTTTGTAATTTGTTGCGCCCGAATTCATGATGGGGTCACTACCAAATATATTGTATACTCACTCATTCATTTCTCCCAAAACAAACGAGACAGCCTTTGTTAGTGGCTTACGATGCAAGTTCAATCGCACATGTTCACGCTGATTTTGTGAACCATAGGACATTCAGTGTTTCCTCGTTGGCCGATAGCCTTCGTTTTACGCTTAACTGCTTTCTAAATAGACGGTGTCCATTTCGTTGTGTCCAACCAGAACACGATTCATTTTCAGGACGTTACCATTTGGCCTGAGTAGTTAACCACCCGTCTGAGGTTGCAACTTGGCATCCGCACTGGCAAGAACGGCTTATTTCACCCAGGCTACTGGTGTTTGTTAGAGGTCTATAAAAAAAACCTTATTTTGTCACCTGGCAGATTACCAGAAATTGAGCACCTTAGAAGTAGCTAAGATTGTATCATACTTATGTTTACACAGTCTCTCATTAATTTCTTCCGACAGACGGACTGCTTCCACGACAACTGCCTGGATGCATTCTAATCTGCTCACCGGCTGCTGGTCTTGGTCCAACAGTTTGGCCGTCAACTATGCGTTCAGCGCTGTCAAAGGTGACCGCATCTAGTCATTCGGCGTTATCAAGACGAGAAACTGGGACGCTTCATTGGTGATCTTTCTGGTAATTCCGATAATGAACTTCTGCACGACTGCTGGGTTTACTCGCTTCGGGATTCATTTGCTGCCGTCGCTGTTTAGTTGAATGAGCTTTACTCTCACTATCATTGTCTGCATTCATCTAAGCAAATTGTCCGGCTCACCATACACCTCACATATAATTTGTGTTTTCCTTGATGGGGGATAACTTGTTTGTCTAGTCAATATGCTGCGAACTTCGCATAGTCGACGAAGTCGAATGCTCTGTGCTTCGGACACAATTTCGAAAGCACCATGGCTTTTGACACAAATATGTCCCAAAGTGTGTGAGTCGTATGTGTTATTCGCCTGATTGCTTTCCTGACTGATGTAATACGCTCGTTAGGAGTGTGGTATCAAAACACCTTCTCATGACACATTAATTCCTACAATGCAGATGCGCGAAAACATTTCTAGGTGTTACGTGAGTTTTGTTAATCACCGCACGCACCTTCCTTTATCGTGCGATCAATTAGCCGTTCTGTACATTGCAAGCGATCATCTTTGAATGAGAACGTGGCTTGATATCATGTCCGACGGATATGTGTAAACAGAAAACCTGTAGTCAGAATATCGCCCAATTTGGAATCCCGGTGGATACACTACCACAAATGTTTTATCATTTCATTCATGATAGCACGCGAATACAGTTATTAGAATTTTGCCGTCCGGTATACGGTGCGTCACCGTGAACCATCTGTCCGTTTCCGAGTTCCATAGGCCACAGCTGGATGCCATCATATCCGGGGCGGCGACTTGCGCGGGTGTGTCCAAATGAAGCACGTGCACCACGAGTTTGTAGCGGCCACCGTGTCTGGTGTCTGTGGCTGCCAGTTCGCGAACCAGGCTCTGGCGGATCCAGTTGGCAAGGGAGCAACAAATCAGCGGTTGGCCACTTGGGAGTTTGTGTACGCAGTTATCCACTGAGGTTGCGCGCGATTTAGTGTTCCCATAGTCGTCCAAATTGGGACCAAGTCTGGCATTAAGAACCTGAAATAAAAGTGATTGGTTTTTGAGAGTGTACTGAAGCGCCGGACAAGTCAACTGGAGGTAGTTGTTACGTTTATTCGAAAACCTCGTACGTCTTCAGTTGTTCACATATCTGTCACGGGAGAAGGGTTCTAAGCTCTTTCCATGTACTTCATTTTCTCCATATATGTGAATCGAGAAGCTGTGGCTCTTACTGGGCTTATGGATTCCAAACGGCCTATTTATTTTCAGGTTACTATCCCTTGAACGCGGTTTGGAAAATGGTCGTTGAGAAACCACAACATGTTCCGATTTCTGACCGCGGTGATCTCATCTTGCTTCATTCGGCTGTGCTTCGACAGTGGTTGTTCTGCTCATCAACTAGTGAAACCACCACAGCAATGATTAACGCTCAGGATGGGCAGACGTCTGGACGTCACTGTGGTACTATGATGCGTGCCATACTCCTGTAGTCTCTGTTTCGAGTTAGTTTACACTCACCGCCCACTTTGCACGTAGTCATTCTCCGGTATGGCTACCTGGGTTCTCTTTCCAGCTGCTGCTGTCTGTGAAACCTTGGAACGTTGCCGGAACTCGGTTCTATGGGAATCCGGTCTTACTTCTCACACGAAAGTCCCAGGTTTGTGGGCTGTTTGTCCCACTATACACCAACATTAGTACGAAAGTGTCATTGATCAAACACTTTTCATTGTTGGGAGAGTACAATGTCAGGTCGCTTCGCTGTGGGTCGGGGTCGATCATTTTGTTGTCATATACATTTGCACGCCACTAGCAGAAGTGCCTTGCGTATTCCACAGATATGCGAATACAGGGATTTCTCATTACGGTCACTGTCCCTCTCATCAATGACTGCTTTCGCTCGATCATGGAGATTGTCAACTGTAGCGCCCTGCTCTCTTTCTCAAATACGGTTCCAGGATTCTAGCTCAGTGCTACATCTTCAACCTCCGTTAGGTGTTTCACCGAGTGAGTACAATGTGCGTTTGTCTGGAGACTCTGCAACTCAAGCCACTGGCCAAGCCGGTGTTGGAATTGCCATTAAACACATACGTAGAGAGGACACTGATTGACTGGACTCCTGTCAGCAGTCGTCTTCGCGCTGTCATACCCGAAGGGAGGGTCAGAGCATCGAGGGGCGTTCATCACAAACGCTGTCTGTTTGTTGCTGCGGCATATGCCCTCATAGGCTGTAGTCCACACAGGATGACACGAGATACTTTTCATCACCAGCTCACTAAGCTTGTATGCAGCGCACGGTGCACGGTCATTGCTGTACCAGCTGGAGACATGAACTCACAGATAGACGGGCTAAGCCCTGACGAGTGTGACTTAGATGGCTTGCATTCTTCCGGTACTCGTCGAACGGACAACGATGACTGCTTGTTACAGGTGTGTAGTGGTAACGTTCTAGCCGTCAATGCGCCACCTGGTGCCCTCCATTGCCAAGTCCATCGTGGACACAGATTGACTAGATGGCCGTCAGCAATCGGTGGCGTGGCTGTTTCCAAGATTGCACGCCAATTTGGAACACCCTGGTGGATTCCGATCATGCATTGTTGTGTGCCAATTTCGCTTTGAACTTTGGTGGCAGACCACTTCGCTGTGAATCACACACTGGCATATCTAGACCCTTCGGGAAAGAGGCGCTCAGTGCCTACCAGTGAGCATGCCTCTGGCTTGGTCCTCACCCACCAGACGACGTTGAAGCACATTGGGCACACATACGGCACACGTGTGATATTGACTGTCCGTTCAGCCGCCAACTGCTAGATCACCATGTGATCACTGGAACTTCCCGACGCTTACCGGTATATTCCCTCCAGCAGCGAGTATCTCGGTCCGCATGGCCACTCGCCTGGAGCTTCGGAAGCAATCACAAGAGGATTGCTATTCCTGGTGAACACAAAACGCTGTCGAGATGGAACAGGCGGTCGCGACCGGAAACTTCCGAAAGCTCTCCCCTCTCATCCGATCAACCGGTAGCAGGATGTCAGGCATGAAGAAGGTAATCTTTGTGGTCAATGGCGAGTCTTTTCGTAATGCGCAACGACACTCAGGACGCTAGGCTGAGCACTTCCAACGGCAGCTCAAGTGGCCACACACGCCATTGACTGCGCCCTTTGGCTCCGTCTTCGCCCATTGATCTGTTGACAATTGTTGTCTTGGTGCACATCAGAGGAGCCTTCAATTCGGCTGAAAGAGGTGCACTCTGGGACTCACTATTGAGAAATGGTATGCCTGGAAAGTATGGGAACCTCCTGAAAGCAGTTAACTGTCAGACCTCGGGCATGGTTATTGCTTCTGGCTGCGTATCACCGACCTGCAGCTTGCCGAACGTGATGAGACAAGGTTGTCCGACTTCCCACTTACTGTTCAACTTTGCATTAGACGAGTTCCTAGAGTGTGCCCCGACAGACGGCAAATCTTAGACAAATTAGAGGCTTCGGTTCGTCAATTTGGTATGGGCTTTGCGCCTACCATGTGCAATGTGCCATTGCAAGATTGCACGATTCTACCCCTACCATCACTATTGGTGGTGAGTATTTGGCAGTAGTTGTGGAGTTCATGTACATTGGTAACTGCATCAGTGCTGGTGGGAAGTATGGTGAGATCACAAACCGTATGGTTAGAGCTAGGGTGGCGTCTGTTAACTGACGGTGTCCGTGGTACCGGTCTTATCTCGGCCTACTTCGGAGAGGCCGGATTTACAACGCGACTATGAGGTTAGTCCTATTCAACCTGAGCCATTCGCGAGGAGGATCTTCATAGAGTATCGGAATTTGATCATCAGTTTCTTCGAAGCACCAGCGGAGTGTGGTAGGAACACCGTGCCAGCAATGTCGAGGTTCGCCGACGTGTGTTCGGAACGGATAAATTCCGTCAATTCTTAAACATACTGATCTGTTCTCACGGGCTTCGTTTGCTTACGAATGCCAGCCGACCGCATACCGCACCGTGTCTTGTTTACGAGTGTTGAGTTAGGCTGAAAATGGCGGTCTGATGATTTGGGTTTGGGTTGTGAAGACACTCACTGCTCATCAAACGAATGATATGAGAGTTAATCACTGTCATCGTGTGGATCTTCTTCATACGTGGCTTTGCGAACAATGACAAGTGGCAGAGATACGCCTCTACTAAGTGCAGTATCTGTTCTCTTTGTACTTATCACAGGCCTCTTGAGGGCTTCGGTCTTCTAAGCACGAGTTCGTGAGACTGTACTGCATGAAGACCCCAAATTTTGGAACATACGGCACAGGGGAAATCAAACGTAGCATTCATGTACAAGTTTATCGACGCCCATGAAATAATGAGTCCAGGTTGATACTACGACCGCTGTCTTGCTAATCCACCCAAACTATTTTCAACGTCTGCGGGGTTTCGCATATTTATCCCTCTTACCTATTCATCGCCACTTACCTCCTTGCGGATTTGAAATACGCGGTAGTCACCGCATTGGGCAACCTGAGTTTTCTCTTCTGCGTTCACGAATATGTCGTCGCATCTGTAAGTAATGATGAACCAAACGGGGCGGAGACAGGCGAAATCGCGCTGTCAGTATGAACGAGATACTGGAGTACGTAACCGCCCTTCTATACTCGCTGCACTGCCATACACTTCTACACACGCTTCTCAATATCAGTCGTCTGAGTGACATTTGCTGAATGCTGTTCAACTCCTCAGTTTTCGGAATTTTCAGCCTCATTCGGTTCAGGTGATTCTGTGGATACTGTATGAGATTCGGTCGTGGTAGTCAAGCGCGCTGGCGTTAACAGTCTATATGTTTGGATGATTAGAGCTGCTGTTCTAAGTGAGATACCTAAACAAATTCCTCATTGGCGCAAAGACCCCGACCACAAACCTCCCACTCGTAAATGAAGGACAGCTCAACGACTTGCAATTGACGTGATTAAATTCGTCCACCCGTATTTGGCATTCTAAGCCATTGTTGAGCCGGTAACTGCATGTGTTTATTCAGTTTCAATTTGTAGACTCCCCTCATAAAACTGCTCTGTTCATTATGGCCTTCGTAATCAGATGCCGATGATTTGTTTGCTTCCGGTCTTCTTTCATGAACACGAAAGCAACCGTGGACAATAGAGGAGGTCGCAAACTGTGTGGATGTATACGTGTGCACCTTGGAAGGTGCGAACGTTCCAGACATGTTTGGAATGTTTTCGGAGCAATGCACTTCCATGCAATGGTGGTGCGTCTAGGGATTAGAACACTGGTCACGTTGTAGACTATAACCGAAGTTATAGGGCACTTTCTAATCAGTGGGTCAAGATTGGCAGTCTACATGACGGTTGGAAAATTGCTTTTCGTGTACTTGTTGAGCACAACCGCCCTACTCCATGAAAAGCTGTTTGAAAGCCTGTGACATGGCTGCTCGCTTCTTTCCATCGTCTTCCTCGGTCAGATTTCAGATGGTGTGAGGAAGGAAACAAAGCTGGCAGCAAAGAAACACGATCATGACTTTGCCCGCTTTCAGATATGCTCTAGTAACCTGTGTTTTGCCTACTACTACTCATTGTCAAAGGAATATGTAGACTTTGCCAACGTGATATTAGAATTTACCATGTTTTATTCTGCTAGCGTTGTATGTGGTCCGGTCTTTGAGTTCTGTTCTTAGAGAAAATGGTGATCGAAGATTCGGTTAAACAGTTTTCCTTGTGAGGCCTCACTACAATAACTCGAGTTTTTCGAATTATTTTACGGATGTTGCTAACGTAACGAAAAACTGGTGTTTTGATCAATGGTTTTCAAAAGTGGCGTCTAACTGGGCCGCTAATCTTGCACAGAACGCTAACATTAATATCGGGCTCCAACTGGCATCTTTGATAGGGATGATCTAGAAGCAATCTGTGACAGATATCGCGTTCAATACTCCTCTTCACATACCCGAACAGTCGCCCTCAAGAACACAGACCCATCGTGCGAGTTCACAACAGAACTAATGTCTACCATTTCAATGCCCTTGCAGTGTTAGGAACAGTGCATCACAGGAGGTGGACGAGGACTGTGGTCACTTTGTGTTTGACTTGTGGTTTTGACTTGTTCTGGTCCTGAACACATGTGAAGGTGTAACGAGATGTATCAGAGTGAGTGGTACAACGGAAAGTTACCAATTTCGCCCGCAAAACTTCTCACGAGATAAAATGTTCTAATCTTTCACGCTCTATTTCACCATATGGACCAACCTGTATTACAATCTTCATTGCTTCATCCACATTGAATTTCTGTCCGATTGCTGGTTCCGTCAGATAGTTGTTCCCGGCCTGGACATTGTTTAGCATCGTCGTGGATTGCCCACCGCTAACACTGCTGGCAGCGCGGGATTGTTTCCTTGTAGTTCTATTCCACACTGGTGTATCCGCGACAGCTGACAGTTTGCGTGTAGGGAGCCACATGATCACGCTTGGAGGGTCAAATAACTATGCAATTATAATGGTAACGAGCACAGGGTGTTCACCTCAGCTTCCCACAAGTATGAAAAATGGAGGCTGATCTGGTTGCTTGAACAGTGTATTTAGGGCAACTTGGTTGTCATGGTGATTGAGAAACTGTTGCCATGATAGTTGATTGGGGCCTTTCCATTGGCCATCATGTGTCGTATTTTTCCAGGTTGTTAGGTGGGTGTTCACGCTGGGTACAGGTTAATTGGGCTCAGTCAAACGTGGTCCACAGAGTCATTGAACTGTATGAGGTTAGAAACGTGTGGCACGTCAAATTTTATTGGGTTAAAAGTGTTCGAGTAACATTTTGCACGCAGATGCCTGAATACGATGTCCTGAGCTATTGCACAATAAATCTTCCTGTCCAGTGGCTAGCATGTACAACGGTTAAACTATATTCTACTTTACTACGTACACACCGTCTCATATGGCGATGTATCTGAATACCAGTGACGCCCTACCTATATCACCTCCCTGCTTAACTGGACGGTTTGTAACGATGCAGAAACTGTTGAACTTTCCGCTGATGTTCACTCCTTTTTGTCTATTTCATTTGGTCCGCTTACGTATTACTCAACGCGTTCCACATCACATGAACGTCCTTAGGACGGTGATATTAGGCCCTCTCGACTAACTGGTCTGAACGATCTTGGAGTTCTCGGGTGATGTGTCACTCACGTGTTGTACTGGACGTTGTGTGGGTCGTCGCCTCCTATCCGTACCACTAATATAGTTACTGTGACCGTCCGTTCGCGTCTTTTCTCCGATTTTGGATTGTGTCCGAACTGTGTTGTCCTATGTGTATATTGCCATTTACCTTCGCTGTTACGGATTTAACGCCTTTTTCTCCTGCACTGTTATATGCATTTTTATACCTGGTTTTAGTTTACTGCATATTTTGATTGTTTGTTATTACAATTGTAGTACCACGTTCTATATCAATATATTTAAAAATGCATATAATCTGCCATCTGCCCATATTAAGATATATATATATATATAGCTCAGTCTTGAGTAAGACTAGGCTACTAGAACGCATAATCAGACACTTCTGTTGATTTAGCAGTGGAGATGAAGAGACTGTATGCTGGAAGAAGCGGTTCACAGACATGGAGTTACGGCGGATGCAAGTTACTGTTCTTCTTTATTACGTTTTGCATAGCTAAAATGAGACTTTAGCAGGAGACTTTTTCGAGGTTAACAACAAAACATTCGAGTATGGCGCAGTTGGGTAGTTGCTCACATAGTTGGCGTCGCCGGTTTCAAGTCATCCTATCACAGTGACCGAGGCGAAAGGATGTTTGCCCTCAACCATCACCACAAGTGGATTGTACTATATCACGTACCGGCGTAAACCCGAAAGAATGAGACAAGGGGACGTTTGTGTCTGACCGGCCAACGCTAATGAACCGATTGATAGCTTAGCATGAAACTGAAATCTCTCTCGAACTAACCGGAGAGGCAACAACGATAAACTAGAATTGGGAAGAAAAATTTCAAAAGTGTAATGCGTGTAGTTCAGTATGGGATTACATGTTAGTGCATCCTAGAGATGATAAGAAAGCAAAACAAAATCTAAAGTTGGAGTGGGAGGAAACAGACAGATCATTCACCACACACTACATGAACGAAGCTGAAAAAAAGGAAAGGTAGAAAGCCACAAATATCCTGGTTTCTGAGACTGGGAGCCGGTGAGTTCCAAACGGCGATAGCCGTTGGTTGACACAAACAAAAAAAAAGTGGATATAACTGTTTCCCGCAGATTACCTTGGTTTGCAATTCATGATTCATTCAAGGCTGCTACATCGATGCCACAGAGGCTCAGTTCCTTGGCGTTGCATGCGGTACGGCATTTTGGCCGTCATACGGGAGTGCACCGATCCAGCAGGGTTGACAAATTCCATTTCCCAACAGAGAGCTTCTTAAATCCCCTGCAGTGCCTGTGTTGGACGTTTGTTACTGGAATTTGTGTTCAGCGTTGTTTGTTCTAATGTTCTTGATGGAGGTTTCATTGGAGGGGAATGTTGACAGTGGCATATTTTCACCTATACACTCTGCTACAAACAGTAGATAGGTTTATGCTGCAGGTTGGCCGATACAATATAGTATCTGGCTCATGTTGTTATATCAGGTTTTGTCTGAGCCGTCGACACTGTCAAGCGGCCCAAATCTAGACAAGAGGGTTATTAAGACTCTCAACCACAGCCTCTGGCTCAAAAACCTGTACAACAAGGCAGCTGGTGACGCACACATGAGCACACACAATCGCTACATCGACCATAAGCAGGTACCAAATTGCACTAGCTACGCACATACTCGAGATCCACAAATCTATAGTCAACAAACCCACATATGACCAATACTATTGCAATGAAAAGCAAGGCATGCACACAAAATCAGGCCAGGCAAGAATAAACATCAGGTCAAGACAAAACGCAACACACTGGCACCATCCACAACGAAATTAACTGCTTTTTGCCTGGCTGCTTTCCTTTAGTTTTTTGTCAAAGACCTGCAAAGACCCAAGCCTTAGTCAGCATAGCCCGACGGATCCAAACAGCACACAAGCCTGACCACCACGCCAAAGCAGTAGGAAAGGTCAGGGTATACATGGTTGGCAGCATCCATTGCAAAATAGCCTGTCACAGTGACCGAAGCAGACGGACGCCTGTACTTAAACCAGACACACATACCTACCTATATGCATAAACGCATATTATACATATGGGTTTTATGGCTCTGGGTGGCATTTACCATGAGGGTATTTCATTACTCGATAGATTGGTAGATGATTAGATGCTGGTTTGCTAATTACAGAACTTTGTAAGTGGTGTCGTTAAAACCACTAAACATCTAAATAACATCAAGAGGATACGCAGACAAAATGCAATGTAAATGTTGAACAAATACTGCAAGAGAACTTACAGCAAGGGCCCGAACAAACTACAGAGATGTGATCCGTGGGTGTGTTATTAGATTATTGGGGAGAATCCTACGGATGGCTCACGGAGGGCAGTGTAAGTTGTTAAATTCAGGTCACCTGCCACAGACAGCCAGTCCAGACATGACCCTGACCACACCTCAGTATGCCGCTAAAAATGTGTCCTACGGTTCAAATAAGCTTGTCGCTCGTTATCAGCCTGTCAACGCATTCGTATATAGTAGTATGATCATGAGCCTGTTGTTGGCCAAGTTAGATTTAGTCAGAAACACCATTATGGCTATATCAACCATGCTACATCATGAAAAGTGCAATTGGTGCGTAAACTGCAGGTACTCAGTTGGTTTGGACACTCCCCTAGCTTGTAATAAGATGTTGTGACCCTCTTTCAATTTATGTCTACTTCGTGCATACGAACACGAACGAAACAGATCTGTTTGAAAACGCACATCATGATGCCATGTTTCAGGCAAAGTTTTCACCTCAGCGTCTCCAGTTAAACGTTTATTGCTGTTTCATCTTGTCGAACCGAACAAAGCTTCCCGGTTATTAAACTAACTTTAAAGTTTATTATCTTTAGATAGCCTGTCATTGTGTGCCTTCCGATCACTCCCAGGATTTGTATCGCTATTCACGTTGTAGTGCTTAATAAGTTGGAAACTAGAAATTTCGCTCCGGATAACTCCATAATCCACTCCACAAATTTCAACTGGGTCATATGTTTGACGGCTTTTCAAGCCACAAGTGTTCGGACCCTTTTCGTCTACTGCTGGAAGACAAACAGTGAAACCCCTGAGCTCCCTGACATCGTACAATAGCACATTAGCATTATCTGATGTCGACTGTAATGAAATTATTCTTAAGCCACCTAGTTCTCAGGGTTGTGATGAGTGTTGTTCACAAGGTTCTGTTTACACCTCATTTCTAAATGCACATTTAAAAACGCATTTAAAAAACCGTCTGTTCCTTGGTTTACTCGAAGTCAGTGTTAACCCTGTTAGTCGAAGCCTGTTAATAAAACAGTCCTTCGGCACTGTACTTTCGACCTAACTTCGTCACGAAGAGAGTTCATGGTACATTTCGTTTCCTCTTGATTTTATCTGCAGCGTAAGTTTTTGCTAAAACCATTCATAAGAATAATAATCAAATGTCCGGGTTGATACCTACGAGCCGTTGCTGATAATTTTACATTCTGGATGCGATTCCGGATAAATTTTTAATGTGACTCCCAGTAGACCTGAAAAACCGGCTAGTGAACAAGTTTTATTACATTTTGGATATTGATTTTACGTGAATATCCAACATTAGGCTTACTATTAGAAAATAACCATGGAATAGAAATGTTGCAACTCGTCATATTAAGTTTTACTGTCATCACAGGTTTATGCTAAGTGTTAACTAGCGGGCCTATGCCCTGGGATTGTACTGTAGCTTCAGTGGAACGTCTGGCGCAGTTTTCGGTTGAGGGTCTTCTCAGCTTCCAATAAATCCTTGGCATGACGTTTGTAGGCATTAAACTCCTAAATAAACACAAATTAAAAAAAAATAATTTAACAGCAAAAGCTGAAGGAAGGGAAAACGGAAAACGTTTTGCAACATGAAAGACAGTGTAATTTCCAATCTTTTGGTACATTCACTTAAACCAACTAAAAAATCGATTCGACACTACAAACTGGTTCAAAAAATTATTCTGATGTTTCTATTCAGAAATAGATAACCTTGACAGGTGGAATAAACGTTCCAGTTGGGATACATTCTTCGGTGATTTATGCTCACTCCGTTTTGTCTCAAGTAATTTACATACCTGGTTAATCTCTTTGTTAGTTTAAACTATGAACTGTGCAGGGCGGTTGACAGTTTCCAGTCTGTGTTAGTCAAACGTCAGTAGTCCATGGCTATCATTGCCAACTGACTGCTCCTTTTATACTCGTGTCCTAAGTAAATATTCCTTCACTCGAAGGAACCAGAACAATTCTTTGCTAATGCTTTCATTCGCATTATTTTTGCCGCCTGCTGACGTTCACTCTGTCACCTCTTTGCACAAGTCATCACACAGTTCCGTCGAGCACTTCATGCTGACTAACACAGAGCCACATCTTTCACGATCTGGTAGGTGGCTAAATCCATGTTTTGGTTAGTTGGCTTATTACATATGACTATAAAAGGTGTACTACCATGGTCGAAGGTTTACTAAAATGCGAGATGTCACATACTGAGTGTGCATAACGAAAACCTACCGGAAACCATGTGTTTGCTTGGGAACTCCCTTTGGTCAGAATGTGCTACGGACACATACAATCCTAATGTCTGGTATTTTACTGCTACTTCTGAGCACGCCGATTTTACCAGGCATACTTTTTGGAGATGTACTCCATTTATCATTGCATTTCTTGCTACCCAAGGCCTACAAAACAGAGTTGCCTCTCTTACTAAACTAAGCATTTATCTAAACGTAACTCACTCAAATAACGTACAAGTATTTTCCACTAACAAACTAGTGACAATTGGTAATTTAGTTCTGTAGTGATTGTGCCACCTTCTGTTTTTCATGATAAAACTTATCAATGATGTTCTGCTCGTTGATGTAATAGCAATTTAACTTGACGACTTTGTCTTCCCATAAGCACTGATGGATTAGCAGAGATGTTAGTTACAGGTCTTAAGTTGTTTATTCTTCCTGGCACTTCTGTCTATTGTGGTAAGTCGATCAGTCAGTCAAAGATTTGGTTAATGTATGTTGTCTTTGGAAGCCATTTTTGCTAGTGCTGATATGCCTTCCTCATTTTATCCCATGAGACACGGAAGAACGAAAGAGTATATATTTCATGCAGAGAGTCTGTAAGAGCGGCTTAAAATTTGTTTATATCGCCTCAATTGTGTACACCGATACACTGCTTTGGCACCGAAAAGTGTTACAAAATCGTTCGCTACTGAGACGGCTAATCGACACCGTTCGTAGCAAGTCGCCTGCGACTTTGGTAAGTTAGGTCGTAAATTTGACGGCTCAGTGCACTTTCCCTTGTCCTCTGTATGTGACCCACTTTTTTAACACTAACTTTACTATCTTTTGAGCACACATTTACTTTTAAAGCAACGATTCAACTTTACTTTGGCAAAGCAGTAATGCCAGATGGGCATTTATGATGACATTTCGGTTGTGCTCCTCACAGAGGTATTCACACACCGTAAAACCTATTGTTAGAGAAGTGGTAGCATCGCGTCACCATCAAACATATCCAAATTTGGTCCAAGTGCATTTCAGCAGCGGTTTTGAAGGTTTCCTAAATGATTTTATTTACATGTCGAGTATTGGGTAAAGGACCCATGGCAACTTGTTTAACGTCAATTCTGACGCATCGTTCACTGTTTAGCATGTCTCGTATAAATAACAGTAGTTGCAAGATATAAAGTGCACGTCAAAACGTTTTTATTATCCACATTGTAGGAATGTCTACCGCTACATTAGGTAGATGACACCGCCTTTTAGTCTAAAGAAGAATAGCACTGAATAGACTGCCGTAAACTTTTTTCTGACTACATTTTTATCTTTCGCAATTCACATGGTTAAATGTTCATGCGTCTACTTTGACATCATCATACCAACAGTATTTTTGTTGAAGTTAGGAGACTTCTCGATTTTTTTGTCTGATCTCTCTCTCAGACCCGGGCGATTTACTTATCCGTTGTGTGAATGTAATCTCACTCCCCTGAAGACTGTGCGGTTATTTATCAACGTTTCATAAGCATATGACCAAATGTTTTGAACTTTTCTCCGAACCTATGAAAAACCTATTTAACATTATCGGTACTTTCCTTTCCAGTCCGGCTGCCTGTACTATTTACAACATTTTAAAGCCCGTAGTTTGTTTTGCTCTAGAAGATTTGTTTGACATTGCTCAACCGTTTTATACCCTATTACATATATCCAAGTTTAAGTACATTTATGACCACAGTTGTATCTTGGATTATTCTGACTTTTCCTATTTAGCAAAACTAACCACTATTAGTCCCGAAATGATTGCACAAAAACTGGATGTGAGCCGGAACGAATAACTTTTAGACTCTGTTCCCTAGGAAGGTTATTAGGTGATGGTTGGCATTTGCATAAAACAATTTCTTTAACTGACAAAAGGATAACCTCCCGCTGAACGACTACATATTTCATAACGCACCGACTTAATGCCTTATGGCGACTACGTCAAACTGGCGGAGTCACAATATGATCCCCACTGGGTCCACTATTAAAAAATATTTCACCGGGTAAGCTGCAATTTCAACAACCAAATCAGCCTATTAACAATATGTGCTTCTGTCGACGGTATGTAGATATTTCCGTTCTACCGAAATCCGACCGTTGTTCACCTGCTGTTGTTTGCTGTTCCACTCAGACGCATTCTGCCATCACGTTTATTTCCGGGACGGAATCATAAAACTCGTCTCGTTCTACAGATTTAGACCTGAATGACCATCCAGATGGCAGTCTACAACACTCTGCTTACCACAGAGCAACATAAACCTGACGGTATACATAATTCAAGTTTTGTGCCTTTAATACAACAGCGATAGGTCGCCCGCCCTCTGACCAGTGGAGCGAAGAAAGTTTGTTGCGTATACATAGCAGACCAGGAACCAGAAACAGTCGAAAACCTGTTACGAGAAAACACTCATGTGGGTCGTTTTATAACCCTAAACAGGAATACAACTAAGCCACGGAGTTCGATTACTACGGGGAAGAAGGAAGCCTTATTCATCAGTCTTCCTTTTAGGCGTGATAATCCAGTGGAGATATTCAACCGTCGACTTTATCAGACATTTAGGCGCATATTCTCGACAGTAACGTCACGAAGCTGGGTCGCCACATTCACACATTGCTGACAGTGAGCCTGAAAGACAAACTCCCTGTCCCCGACCAATGTTTGATCGTGTACTCATTCTTCCGCTGTATGTAGGTCGCACGACGAGACTTCAGGTCAAGCGGATCAAAGAACGTCATCCGACTTGATTCGAGACAAGTTCGAGCAAATCTGTCAACGGTCCATCGTTAGCTGAGACTGATCACCGAGCTTACACCACCCTGGTGATCCGTAAGTTCCATAACGTTGTAGTCATCCACCTCAGATTGGCCAGACAACGTATGCTGGCAACTGTTTTGTCGATCGCTATACGAATTTTTGTTCACATGACAAACTGCTGCAAGCTCTGTAGTTGTCGAGGCGAAAGGTCATACCATCGATCTCCACGCCTATCCAAACCCCAAGCCGTAATTCCGGGAAGTAATTAGGAGTGGATCTCCAAACCACATATCACTAGAACTGATGCGTTACCGTCTGGGTGACTAGCTTGTAGATATTTGAGATTTTTGTAACGCTTGGCGTGACCCAATGACATTCTGCCAAATCTCTTTGTCGTGCTTACATACTGTTTCACCTTTGTTGAACCTATATAATTGTATTGACCTGATGATGACTTATCGAAACGATTGTTCTTCACGCTTTTCTCTTAACTGCTTTGAAAATCAGAACAACGGCTTTTTCATACTTGATGGGTTACATCATCGTCGACTAATATGCTAATGTTTGTACTCTTATTGCCGGTGGAATTAATGGGTCGCTGTTGTTTGTCTGTTGGATTGTATTTTAGATAGTACACAGCTCTTTTATACGCCGGTTGTTGGAATGCCAATCACATTTGCCACCATCGTGTTTCCCACGCGCCCCTTATCCGTTCCAACTCAGATTGGCGCGCATGTGGTCGCAAGGTCTAGATAGTTCTTTAAGTCGAAAACTTGGTGTCAAGTTCAACGCGCACGGTATGCTATTATCAGGCAGGAAAATCCGTCCGTTGTTCTTAACCTTGTAAGCACACAATCTCAGAGCATTCATGTAAATCTATCTGGTGAATGCTTCAAGGCACACGATCAGGTGATTCCACCACTTTACACAAAAGCCTAATCCTAAACGAAAAGCTGTCTGTTTTCCATTGCTGCTGTTTCATACAACTGCGACGAACTCTTCAGTCAGTCTTCCTTAAAGCACACAACTAACCGGGGTGTTCCACAACTTAGATACGGGTTAGTTTGTCTATGTAATTTGACCACAATTACAAACTGGTCAAACAACGTCTTATGAATTCAATTAAATTTCCCTTGATCAAAGGCATGGTCACGCGCATGAGCCAACCAACCATACCATATTTCGTGTGGCTCGGTATTACGATCGAAAATACTCCAGTAGCAAACGAGTTGAACCTGATGCAATCCACATACCACGCTCGTCAAGAAAATGGACACTCATACCATCAACCCAAGCTATAAATTCCACAATTGTTTTACACGTCCACAGGTATTCCACTTTTGCGAAGCGTTGAAAATATTGCAAGATTTGTGATATTCAGTTTGTCACAGTTTCCCTACCTTCGGAAGCCCCATAGGTCCCGTTCCAAGTCTTGAATAATCCCTTGATCTGCCGGATATCTTTTATGATCAGCAGCACCAGAATAAAATCCGCTATTCTTATCGGTTTGCACCATCCCAGATTGTGTGTTAGAGTGCTATAAAAATAATACACGGTAAACTATGACTGTGAAAGAGCCCACATTGAAACTACACGTTGTCCAATCTCGGAATACACTTCGCAACCGACACTGCAAGGTTTCAACCCATTTACAAAGGAAAGAAAGTGTATGAAACACGGTACATAGAAGGTAAGTTTGTAAAGATTAGCAGTATCGTGG
>QNGE01007150.1:8536-21145 GCA_008508345.1 Paragonimus westermani
GAGGACCAGGAGACTGTGGTTTGTCAGACCTCTACCTGTTGGCCTGCCTGGTATGAGTAACTCTGTCCAGTTTAGCCCAAAAGGTCATCGAGATGCGCAAGCCGTCACACCACGTCAAGGTCCAGTCTCACCGTTGTTTCGTTTTATAGTGAGTTCAACAGAAACAATGTTTTACGAACTTCTCTATAGTATTTGCTTATAAATATGAACCTTATCTTAGAAGAATGTACGCGGGGAACACTGGATGTGTAGTAAAAATTGGGCGTATTTTATTCGCTTTAACTATGAGCTGTGTGAACGAACGTGATTCCGTTTGACTACACTCTTTCCACCAGTATCCTAGCAGTACAAAAAGCAAGTCAGTGGGCTCTGAGAAGCTGCCATTTATCACCGACTAGTTGTAGGCTAATTGTTGTTGTCATTCTGGGCACCACGGACAAATACAATTTAGCTTTAATATTTTTAGATTACAATGGATGCATACTAATGTAAAATTACATGCTTGTGAGACGCTTGGGTTTTGGAGCTGTTTTAAATTGAACACAACACTCAATGGATCGCGGCTTCCACATTCAGGTGGGAATTTTGACTGATCCACAATGGAAAGAACTAGACTTTTAATTCACCAGTACCCCATACCCTAAACCGGAGCAAATTTTGCGGTTCCTTCATTCATCACTTCGATACAATCTTTGTGCACAGAAAATTGAACTTTTTATCGGTTGGTGACACTTTTAGGAATGCGACTACTAGGTTAATTGGAGAAAATAAAGTTTCCAAACGCATCTAGCTGTTGTATTCATTCATTTCTAAGGATCCGGTAAAGTTTTAAGCCATGAATTAATTCAAAACCAACGAATGTGTGTGGGCCGTTCACTACGCTATAAATCATAACGGACCTAAACATTGGCGCTACCACGACTGTCACCTGAATTTATGTGCACTGTGGATAAAAAAGTTACACTAATGCCAGCTTATCAAAGCACTTGCAGAGGTGATAAATTATGACTATTGCAAAAGACGAGTAATATGAAGTCCTGTGGTTCAGGTGGCTTTCTGAGATGTTGCGGAACGCAAATTCTACCAATTTTCACTTCCCATCTGAATCAGTGAACGCAAGATTTCCAAGAAAAGACCGATTAGAATGACCTGCTAAATTTTTTCACAGCATGGCATGATCACCCCCATGAAAGAGCCATTTATCTGCGTTCAATCCTTCGGGTTTTTGATGATTTTCTCTTCAGACCGTTGAGTTAATTAACATCCTCATAGTTCTTGTGGAACAATTTGTCGAAATGTGAGTATAAAGTAGAACAATGCTCTTTCACTGAACGTGTGTCCGAATCTTTCCTTTACGTGAACAACAAAGTTGTCGCAAAATTTGATTAACCATCAATTTTCTGCTGACTGGTGTAGCCACAAAGCAAACCACATAACATTCACAGTTACATGAAAATTTTCAGCGCATAATGATCACAGCTGAACCTGTACACAGATATACCACGGTAGGTAATATGAAGGTTATTTTAACAAATAACTCTCTCATCCCAAACTAGTATCACCCGAATTATTAAGAAGGACACTTTCTACATCAGTGATCATGACAACATTCCGGGTTTCTTTGATTTATAGACAATTTCACCTGTCCACGTTAAGCGATATACCAGCTCACACTGGTTGTGTTGTAAAAATAGTTGAACTTGAAATTCCTGTAATTTTTCAAAGCCCCACACATTTTCTGCAATACTACTTGAATGAGTCTCTCACTGAGAGTCAATAGTTGTATTTTCTCTGAGAATTCTATTCTACCAAACTTTACACAAACGCTTCTGCACGTCTGTAAACGATGATGAAATCTATTGGAAGTACGTTGCCGTTTGTAAACCAACGTCACCACCGATGAACTCTAGATGAACTGATCAGCTCAGTCCGTCACGGAAGATGCTATAAAAGTGAATAAGCCAATGAACAATATGAGTTTATGGATACTGGCTAAAGTAATCAAGACTGACACAGTTTGCTAACCACCAGATTGTGAACGCACCATATCGGGTTTGTTAGATGAAAGACAATAGCCTCAAAAACCTGTAGCCCATGCTTCGTTCACGAGCGTCATGATATATGAAATGCGTTGACACCGCAGGCTATATGACCCATCTCGTGTAAGTGCTTCGTGGTTGTGCTTTGAGCGCTGCTTACTCCAGTGGTGCACATTCATTCTGGGGAAGTGTCCGCTGATGCGCGCGTCCAAATCACTCGATGTGCTGCCCGCGTACCTTCATCAATATGTGCAGGTGAATCTATATATTTTACCTGACTCAGCGACCAAAGTAACCCGATGCTTCCTCGGTGAGGTCGGCAGTTCGTTTTCTCAATGGACACGGCCTCCGAGGTGTTGTGTCCGTCTGGCTGTGATTTTAAATCTTAGTCTCACCAAAAGTGAAATTTCCTCTTCTTTAAACGGTAACGGAAGATGGGGTTCTTAAGAACAGTTAATGTAAATGGTATCGAACCAAATAGTTCAATGTATTTTACGAAAAAACCGTTGTCAGTCAGTGTACCATGAAGAAACTCTTCCTCATTCTCCAGCACGCCAGCGATGGTATTTTCACAAGCTCTACAGAGAATTTACGAAAAAGGCTATATTTGCTAAAAACTGGGGAATACCTTTTAAGTGTAAATACCGTCCACAAAAATTGTGCATATGTTGTTGCTTAATCAAAGGCCTTTTTTACTTTCATGCAGCATGATACCCGGGGGTGTGTGCAAATCCGTCAATTTCAGTGTTCATCGTACATCTGATATTTGTACGCACGGAATTCAGTTGGTTATGTAATTGTTTGTACGCACGGAATTCAGTTGGTTATGTAATTCGGTCGAAAATACCCATTGAAGTCATGAGAACGACAGAGTAGCGAACAAGACTTGTTTTCTGTGTTTGATCATCAGGCTAATTACAACACAATAAATATGAAAACAGTGACTAATGTGAGTCAGATAAACGGTCAATATAGGTTAAGGACGACAAGTTTGTTATCAGTTACGTGATCACTGTTCCGAATCATGGGCCTGACTGATTGTGGGCCAGGGGAGGTTGAGTGTCCGCACGAACTTCTTCTGAGCGCACGGAATTCAGTTGGTTATGTAATTGTTTGTACGCACGGAATTCAGTTGGTTATGTAATTGTTTGTACGCACGGAATTCAGTTGGTTATGTAATTGTTTGTACGCACGGAATTCAGTTGGTTATGTAATTGTTTCAGTTATGCTTCCAAACTGAAGACTTTTGCATGTCGCCAATATTAATCGGTCTTTCAGACTATCGCTGTAACCCACCGTTTAAAGTGGTCCATACAGATTTCGTCTAGTAAAGGTCCCAATAGGCTATCTGTCACAACTCTATCAAATTGTCCATGAAACAGCCCATTATAAAATCTCAGCATGTTAAGCAATCACAGATGAGGCGGTCTACATGATTTGCCCAATAGTAGGCGTAATTTCGGATTTTCCAATTGTACTTAGCCATAATCGATCTTTATCACCTTATTAATTAGAACATTCATGAACAGAGATTACATATCAAACAACACCACTATTGCTTGTTCCGCACCAAGAGTTGAGGCCACATCCATAAACTAATATGCATCCTTCAGGTCATAACAGCTAAGTTTTGATCGTACTGGCCTGATAGTTTCTACCAGCCACTGAGCAAGTGCACAAATAAGATGGATTGAACCTTACCAAGTTTAGTGTTAATAGAACATCGTAATTTTCAGTTTTAATAGACCTTAAATATGTGGGGTCATGAAATGCACATGTTATGCGAGCGGGAATGTTCTATTCGTTGAACTCCTTCATCCACCGTGACTGTTTGCGTTTGTTCAGTCTTAACAACTGTATCGGGTTGCACAATATTCCTTCCGAATTTTTAAGTGTCAGAAGCATTCCGTTGGTGTAGTCCGCTGTATCCAACAACACAACTGCAAAACCCTTCTCCGGACTAATCGTAATAAAGTTATTTCTCTTCATTTCTTTGAGCTCGCTGATAAGAGCTCCTTAGGCGGACACAACAAGCAGATCGGAGTTCGTTGATACTGAAGTTGACGAGTCTATTCTTAAGCCAAGTGGTTAATTATAGAATTCCAGTGCACAAGACATATTAAGCTGTACTACTGGTTTGTTCCAGATTTATTTCGGAGAAACACTACTTCAATTTTAAAATTAACCGTTTCTTCAAAAGTACCGTTGAAGAGTTGAATGCGATGATTGGCTTAGGATGCAAACTGTGACAACTTCTGAGAATGTCCAGTTTCGGAAAGGGTCTGTTGGTAATGACGTTTATCACAGACATTTTTTAAAATTTGTACGCAAGAGAAAATTAAAACTAACGTCAATTAATTTAAAGTGAACAGTTGATACACAGAGATAAACCAAAAATGTGGATTATACTACTCTGTGACTGGCCCATTTTTCGTTCCTGTCGATCGTTGACAGCCTGATTGTTCACCGTTGTGTCGGAGCGCGTGCAATGAAGTGAGCTACTGCCCGCATCCGAAAACAGATAATCCATTTGTCAAAGTATACCAAAACTACATCCGAGAAAAATAGCTGAAGCAACGCCTATCATTAATGTAGTATGTCGCCCGAAATCCCAGCGCATTTTAAACTTAATCTTGGCTTCTACAGTCCACCGGAGGATTTCGGTTCATTTGTGAGCAAACCAGACCATCAACATCCTCCCCTTTCTTTGGTCACAGCCTCTTATTAGTATGGTTTAAACCATTATTCTAGCTACATCTTGTCTGTTTGGGTGTTATATGATATCACGATGCAGCTCTTTATATCTCTTTTGCTCTTACTCATAGACCTTCTGATATATTTGGCGAGTATTAATAGTGAAATTTTGATTTTATATCAGTTGAACAGCATTTGTGATCAATAATAGATGTCATTTTCCATAGATCTTTCATTCAGTTTCTTTCAAAAGATGCACAAGACTTGAATGCGTAACCACTTCAAACCTTCTGTGAACATAAGGCCATAGAAAGTGTGGGAAAGAGCAATTGAATGACAATTTATGCTTCAAGTAAACGTTTACAAGCGTGGACATCAAGTACTTGATATATCGAGTGGGGTGAGCCCCTAAGTTCAACTGGACGTCACTACAGTCAGAATAAAAATAATTCTTCCAAATCTTCATTAAATGAGTGGTTGAACCCCATACTGCGTCACTGGTAGGATGTTGTTCAACTCAGTGTATATTCCAGCAGCAGTTAACTTACGATGTCTCGCATGAACCTATCAGGGCGGAGGAACCGAAATATGTCCGTAGATGCAACAAGTTCAAGTAATGAAGCGTTGTGTTACGGAAAAGTGTATAACGAGCCGAGATTAAAAGCTTAAGAATTGTTCTGCTATACACACACTACAGTCTATCCAGGGTTTGTAGAGGGTGAGTGATTTACTCTACTTTTACCAACTGCCCATTCTCAAGTTCTGCTACAAAGATGCCAGCCAAAAATGTCCCGCCCTTGCCATATCGTCTTTTGTTCAGACAAGTTATACCATGAAACTAAAACGGAATAATTTGGACGCAACCTTCATTCAAGCATTTTATTACCAAGTTGTTAAGTGTCTGTGAATAGCACTAAAACCAACTTGATATTCTCACATATCAGTCCTGTTCACGATTGCGAAGTAAGAAATTTTAGTAAAATTAATATTGACCAGTGGATATTTGAATTCAGCGAATCAAACCACTTTTGGTTCAACCTTTAATGTATCTGTTCGCAACTATTTTCAAAGACTTCACGAGTAATAACACCAGACTCTACCGACCGGTCTAATTCTGTCGGCAGATTTGCTTTGATTTGCTTCTTCATCGAATTCACAAGTGTACTCATTGAGTACCACATATTAGACTGGGCATTTGGCAGTTGGACTACGTGATGGAAACTCTCCTATCATCTGATACGCATTCAGCTGTTTGTAATCACTTTAAGTAGCAAGTTCCCAACCAGATCAATATCGTGATATAAGGACAACCTGAAATAACCGTCAACCTTCGTTTATTGGCTAGTCAAGAAGAAGCCTTTCAACGTTTGAAATAAAGGATACGGTTGCCGAAACACAGTGAACTTGTCCGATCACCTGACGTCGGAAGGTAGTAGTAAACTTCTGAACAGGGTTGAACCTTGACTTCAGCCCTAGATCTTTGAGAGCACTGAAATCGCTCTTGGCGGTGGAGGTGTAACTAGAAGTATCACATAATTAGGACGCGGAAAGATTTCAGCCATATATGTTCACAATCTTTTCCGTAATATTGTGCATGCCACTGTGGCTAGCCGTTGATGGCACAGGACACACAAGTGGTCAGACTTTTTTCTCATACTTCTATGTTATAAAAATTGCCAAACCATTTCATCTGGAAGGTCGCACAGCTGGTAGGCAAATCAAAGAAACTTAGCTAAAACCCATATGAATGCATGATCAGTTCTGATAACATGTCACTGTTCACAAATCATTAAGTGTAAAAGATCCAGTGCAACTCATGAACTCTTGAAACAGATGCCAGTTCAGTAAATTAGCTGATTTTTAGTTGGCCATGACGCTCAATTCCATATGTTGAAATGCCGAGCTTGGCGGAAAAAGTGAGACCAAAGAACAGGTATATTGGTTGTTAGGGTTGTATAAACCAAAAAGATTGACTCGCCATTCACTAAATTTGCATCTGAAGAGCTACTTCATCTGCAAACAGGTTGAGCAGCACTGGACGCATCCATATTCTTCATTTGTTTCTGCTTTGTTTAGGAGACAAACTGCTCTTAAGCCATCACGATCTGTTTGGAATTCAGGGTGGTTTACCAGTGGTAGCGATGCGTGCAGAAACTAATATACTTATAGATTACACGCTTTTCATGAGCATAGCAAAATTTATGATCAAACGCAAATCAGCAGACTGAGAACTACGTTTCCCGGAGCAAAAAATTTACGAAATGCCTCGTTACACAAAGGAAGGATTTTGAAGACACGTTCCCACATCAGTAAGCGGATTGCGATGGCTTCTGCAATGGCTAGTAGACGACCTTTGACCCACTTTGATTGCGCTCCACCGACTAGATAGATAGGCTTGAACGGATCGGCCGGGTTGATCAGATGACTCGATTCCAACAGATGATTAGCGATCGCTGATGAGCAAACCTTTATCGATCCTCGAGCTAGCCACGCCGGATGATGCGCCCGCATGCGTTCAGATAGTCGCCTTGTTGTGCGTCCTATGTAGGAACAAGAGCAGGTCAGAAAGAAACTAGCGATTTACAGTCTTAGAGACTCTTTTGAATTTGTCGAAACGGTTAAACACCTGAGTGCAAAGGGAATGCGTTTATTCTCGCTTGACGTCACGTCTCTCTCCACAAATGTCCCACTAAGTGAGACAATCGAGTTTCTCGTTTGGTATATAGAGAACAATGGCACAAACGTGGGGATACCAGTAGATGAACTAAAGCAGCTTTTGTATCGCTGCATCTAGAACGTTCAGTCCAGGTTTTCGGGTAAGCTATATCGTCAAAAAGACGGAGTAGCAATGGGGTCACCGTTAGGTCCCTTACTAGCCGATACTTTCATGGCAAAACATGAAAGTAGTTCACTAGCAGACCAAATTAAGTCACTGGCTCTTTATAAACGTTACGTAGATGACATTATCTGCATGACAGGTGAATCTGAATGTTTCAATAAAACACTACTGCAATTCAACAGTGCCCATAAGAATATCCGATTCACTCTGGAGCCCGAATCACCAGCAGGGATGGCGTTCTTAGATGTGTTCATGTCACGTCGTGAGGACGGCACAATACAACGTAAGATATATCGTAAAGCAATCTGTACAGGACAGTATACAAATTTAAATAGCTTCGTACTTTTGAGACGAAAGAAGAACCTAGTCCGGTGTTTGCTAGATAGGACCGTGAAAATTTGTTCATATGACACCATAGAGGAAGAAAAACAGCTTGTATTCAACACACTCGTTCCAACCAGTGTGGCTACCTAGAACAGTTTATTTGTAAGCACATGGTAGTTAACACAAAGGTAGGTGTGCCGCAAACTGTAGACAAAAAGCCTGTCTATATTACTTTGCCTTTCAAAGGCGATAGCAATGCTGAAAATATAACCAGGAAACTTAAAGTAGCGCTTAACAAAACCTATTTTGCAGCTCAATTACATAATCGGTTTACATCCACACCAGTATTGCACTCCCAGCTGAAAGATATATTGCCTGTACATGCTGCCTCTTTTTGTGTTTACTGTTTCGTTTGTTCCTGTGTAACAAGCTACATAGGACGCACAACAAGGCGACTATCTGAACGCATGCGGGAGCATTATCCGGCGTGGCTAGCTCGAGGATCGATAAAGGTTTGCTCATCAGCGATCGCTAATCATCTGTTGGAATCGAATCATCTGATCAACCCGGCCGATCCGTTCAAGCCTATCTATCTAGTCGGTGGAGCGCAATCAAAGTGGGTCAAAGGTCGTCTACTAGCCATTGCAGAAGCCATCGCAATCCGCTTACATTTGCCCCCGCTATGCTCACAAAAACGTCTGGTCAAAACACTGAACCTTCCGTGGCCCTGTATCGATAGCCCGGATCGATCTGTTACATAGGAGTACCGATTTTCCGAAAACGATTACAACCCAATTCACTGGCCTACATAATTAGATTTCACGAGTTTGACTGACTGAACATTAATAATCACCGTCCCTTACCCCACGGACTTACTGTGATTAGTCGAGCTTTAATCGTCTAATAATGAATTGCCGTTATCAACAAGAAGTTAAAATTTAAAACACTGAGTTCCCTTGATCCAGTTCACCAATAGCGATAGAAGACATACATCGCGAGATGTTAACATTTCGTTTACTCTCTTCAGTCACGAACGTAAAACATTAGAATATATAGGACATGCAGGTCTTTTTGAACCTACCCTTCAAAGGCGATCATATCACAGCCGATGTAAGTAAAAAAAATTACAATCTGCTCTAACTCGCACATTCCCTGCGGCTGAATTGCGATTGCTACTCACAACTAGAAGTGTCACTCAGCTTCTTCGTAGTCGTGACCTACCGAAATGTTCTGCCTCACATATAATCTATCAGTTCACTTGCAGTTGCGGTGACATCTATATCGGCAGAACAGATCGATGCCTACGACAAAGAATGGCTGAACATATGCCTAGGTGGTTGACACGCGCCATGACGCAACGG
Organism: Paragonimus westermani; assembly: GCA_008508345.1. Classification (NCBI taxonomy): domain Eukaryota; kingdom Metazoa; phylum Platyhelminthes; class Trematoda; order Plagiorchiida; family Troglotrematidae; genus Paragonimus; species Paragonimus westermani. Next base: position 17,794 of record QNGE01007150.1, read on the forward strand.
ACATTGGCAACAGAACGACTGAGACGAAATCCGACCTCATCCATCACAAAGCACATCATGGAAACAGGTCACGTTGTTGACCCGGCCAACTCGTTTCAAGTTCTGTTACGTAATAAGAACCCCAAGTTGCTTGCTTTCTCCGAGGCGATGTTGATCAATACTCACCGTCCGGCTTTGTGTGTGCATAAACTGTTGACTCACGCAGTTTGTCTGCCCTGGAACTGACGACAGTCTTTGTTTCATGTAAACCCAATGGTTGAATGTTTTTGATTGTGTTGCTAACCGCATGTCCTATATATTCTAATGTTTTACGTTCGTGACTGAAGAAGTTAAAAGTGTGATTTTTGGGTGTAACCTGTTGTGGTCTAACTGAGAAATCAATTGGGTTCTGTCTTTTATTTACCGGTGAAACACGAACTTTCCCTGAGAAGAATATGTGTGAGTAAAAGTTATGCGAAACGACAATCTTTGTTGAGTTACCTGATTACTTCATCAGTTTGGTCACAAGAGCAGTGTCACTTACAGTTTTTACTGTACACTAAAATTTATACTTTTTGACATAGTACCCGCTCTATTTTAAGGTTAGAGTGTCTTCCGGGTTCAGTTCAAATAACTGTTGTGGATAGGAACGTGTCCCCCAGATTTTATTTTCACAGATGTGTTCGAACTTCCACGGATGACGGATGATGGTTACAATATGGTTGTAACCGTGTAAATGTATGAAGCGAATATTTTGCTTATCACAATTACTAATGAGTAGTGTGGCAGATTTATGATTTCAGATGAGACACTCCGGGAAAGTGTAATTTGACACAAAGCATTCAAACGTTATATACAAAATCATGTCGCAATCGATGCCTGTGCGTTCTGCACGAATATTCGCATGATTTTCTTTCACTAAAATTATAGTGATTTTACAAAGTTTTTCAAGTTATTGTCAACATGTTATAAAGCTCTAGTCTAGGAATGATAACTCCTGGTCTGACAGAAAATGAAGTAGCCTTACTTGAGCCTCCTTTATCACATATCATTAGATGTGTTTCTGTGGGAAGCAAACTACACTTGCGGGATACTTTATACGTAAGCATTCTGTTCCTAAAACTGTGCTCCAGACATACTGCCTCACTTTGTCAAATTTGTATAGACACTGGAAAACAAAGAATTAGTATAGTCCAGCAAAATCTTCTTTGATTTGGATTTTGAAGATTTATTTCCGCTTCCTAAATGTATTGGCAGCGTTTTAAACGCGTACTATTTGATACTGGAATCACGTTTCATCGTATCATACGTTTGATCTGTAACGGCATAATGAATTCTCATAAACGGAGGCAGGGTCAGATCGCTTCAGGTCATTGGTTATTTGGTCTGTTGATGTCGGCATAGCATCAGACATGTCCTGAAACACGTGACTGAGCTATTATGGAATACATTCCGATATTAATAACATCCATACCTGTTGTTCTATTTTCAAACCCTCAGTATCTCCCTGGGTAATAAATGAAGGAAAGTTTTATGTATGTGTTCATTTGTGGAACACCTTAAATGGTCGCCGCTTCTCAATGAACGGTGAAAAATGCCTTTTCGAAAAATTGATGAACAACCATCACACTAAAGTTTGCAAAATTATCCCAGTTATTGCTAATAACGTAAATGTATCATATTTAATTCACGTTGCTTCTGCTGGCACATCTAGCTGGTGTATTTTTTGCGTTCACTGCGATACCATAGAAAACGTCGCATAACTAGTTATCTAACTGTTGTAGTTCAGCAACGTCTTGGGATACAATCACCTAATTTCTCGAATTCCACATATTAGATATGTTAAAGCAAAACGATTTAAACGTCTGTTGATGTAGTGATTACAACCGACTTGCTTTTGTGCTGTCCGTGAGAAGGAAATAGTAAGAAAATTTCGTGACGAATATCGAGGCTAGAGTCTACAAGGTGCTTCAGAAATAATTTTATAATATCATATTATACCATAAGCAGAGAATATCACATGCTATTCAGTAATGTCATAGCCAATGGTCTATCACTTGTATAAGTTTTGTATTTCTCAGTGTCAAACCAAACCAATCAAAACTTCAGATGTTCAGGCGATTGAATGGTGATCATTCATATCACCCGTTTCTTGTCATAATCATCTTGTGAATAATTCAGTGAAGATGAACAAAACCGATATCCTACCAGTCAAATTCTACCATCTTTTCTAAGACCTTTTAACTACTCTAGAATTTTACTAGAAAATTATAACTGCAACTGAAAATCTATTAGGAATGTTATTAGTGTGGGCGCAATACAGAGTAGGGAGTTCTGTTTTGGTAGAAATGGGGGGCTGTCGACGAAGGCAGACCTTAAGAAAACGGTACACTTACTCTTATTGAAATCTATTGAATTGTTGGTCACTGTAGATTTATCAGCTCAATCCTTACGTGTCGTGGTAAATGTGCTAAAACTTGGGTGAACAAACACGAAGGAACTTTTGACAAATACACTTTCAAAGTTTGTCCTCTTTATAACGTTTTCTGTCTGGATTTCAAAGATAGTATGATAAACATGTCAAAGCTGAGCTGTTCGTGAAATTCAATTGAAAACACGCTTGAGAGATAAATTAAACCTTTTTGCGACAGTATTCATGCACGAAATTCTGTTTTACTTACGAAGTTCGAGAGGAAATGCGCCACGCATGGGAAGTCCACTAGGGCCCATCCTGGCAGACTTTTTCATGTTAAGGATTGAGCAGGAGTTAGCTACAGACATAGCGAGTCTGTCATATTGCAAACGTTACGTCGATGATACATTAGTATTCAGTCGGTCTAAGCAGGCAATAGATAACCTAGTACAGCGCTTCAATGGTTGTCATCCCAACCTGAGAGTAACGTGTGAATTTGAGACTGACAACTGTCTGCCGTTTCTAGACATACTCATTAGTCGCCGGGAGGATGGCTCTATCAAACGAGCCGTCTATAGGAAATCCACGTGGTCCGGTCAATACCTGAACTTCAGTAGTTTCACACCGGTCCATCACAAGCGCGCACTAGTGAATACACTATTCACACGAGCAAGGCGAATCTGTACACAGGATAGTCTTGCGAGAGAATTAGACTTGATCACATCTACACTACAATCTAACGGGTATCCAAAAAGGTTCATAGAAAGGCACAGTAAACCGAAACCACCTTCTGAACAGGTGGCCATAGTAAGAAAAAAGAGGGTTTGTATAGAACTGCCATTTAAAGGTGATTATTGCATGCATCAAACAACTCAAAGACTAGTGAATTCGATTAAAAGAACATTTAACGCAGCGGAACTCTGTGTATTAGCCCGGACCCAGAAACTGCCCGTCCCTTCA
>QNGE01007151.1:3256-25147 GCA_008508345.1 Paragonimus westermani
CGGCTCAAATAGCTCACGTTCCGCTGATACAGTGTCCACGTCTCACTGCCGTACAGCAGGATAGACAGCACCATTGAGCGGTAGACACACAGCTTGGTGGCCATTTTCAGGCTGTGATTCTTCCAGACACGCCTTTCAAGACGTCCGAAAGCAGCGCTAGCCTTTGCCACACGCGCTCTCAGCTCGCGGTCCACGGACAGATCTGTCGACAAGTTGCTACCCAAGTAGCAAAAATCCCCGCAGCCATTCACAGTGTCTCCAGCGATGCGAATTTCGGGTGGAGGTACACAAGCAGCACCTCCACCAGGAGGCACACAGCTGTGCACACATACAAAATGGTCGGAAAGAGGTGAGAGCTCGATTGGTTGGCAAAGACTAGCCTAGTATTCCTTTAAAGTCACGAATCCGTAGCGCGGTGTCAAAGACTTCGAAGGAGAACAGAGTTGCTGTTTCACGTGCTGAAGGGACATCGGAAGCTACACGTATGACGCTGAATGACAAACAGCATTAAGTTTAACCTTGGCACACCTCGAAGACCTGACATTATCCGTGGAAAGAGGTTAAAGTAAAGGTTTAATAAAACGCATCCTACACTCACAGACTCATGTCGGACAATGCGCAAAAAATAGGAACTAAAACAAATGAACAGCGAAGCTGGATTGCAAAACTGCCTCTGAAATATCATGAAGTAATCAGGGATTCCGCCATGGCTAGTTACATGTTCGAAATAGGTGATGAAATTGACCTGGAAATGTCCAGCAAAATAATACGAGGGTTCAGAAACGCGAAAGGCTAACTGGAGGTGCTATTAAAATCAAAAAGGCCAAAATTCTATGGATAGAAATGACAGTCACAACTTCTCAGTTGTGTGGCGGCCGGTCTCGGATCGGTCCAATCCATTTTCATTGGTAGTTGAATGGTTCGACTAGTCAAAGGATCGAATAATCGTTATCACACGCTAAAGACTTTTATTCCCATCCTCTCTCGACCATCCGTTTGACTGTATCGACCCCACTTCTGTCATTATATCCACATACCCAAAGTCCAACGTAGTCTTCACTTTTGCCCCTGTATTTGTGAACTGTGACCTGCTACCCTCAGATTACTATATTGATTCATATCCTGCGTGTTTCAAATATCGGAAGATGTGCCACTAGTTCATCCAGTCTAGAGAATCTTCTGAGTCAGAGGTGAGGCATTATGAATAAACAACAATTGCCGACTGCCTGCAGATTGGTCTGAGGTTGTGAATTCCCACTCAGTGTCGAGTATAGTTCAGATAATCGCAAAAATGATTACGCCCCAACTGGTACCGTGTGTTTGGACAGATGGGTGAGAAATTAGTGTGAATCGTTGACACCTCGTTGCACTGGATGAGTATTCAATACCATAGGCTTGCGAATTTTGCAATGAATTATGACCGCAAAAGCTCAAAATAACGATTGCGTGCTTCGTAAGGTGAGCTTACAAGACCAGTCCGGCAGCTCAAGCCTACAGTTTGTGATCCAAAGGTTGCAACGATTTCAAACCCGCTCAGGCAACCGGTGAGGTCCTAGAATGAGTACTGAAGTTTCTCATGCAAGCCAACACAGTGTGCATTTCCCCAATGCTTCCAATCCAGCCAAATTGGTCAGTAGGCAAACCAAAACCGCTTAACAGGAGCAGCATTACTTTACTACCATATTATGTGATGGGGTGAAGTGTGAGTGGCTCACAACATCAAACAGCTCGACTGGCTGCATGCAAGCTGAACTACTCGGAATGCGGCTAGATGTGGAAGGTATACCCAGTCAAAAACGAAGCAAGTTGTATTCCTTTATGAGTTGCCGCCTAGCCTTGGAGGTCCGATATCAGGCGACCTCAACAAACTTTTTATTACATGAATCTCAACAAAGCCAGAACGACTCACGTGATGTAAATTGGAAAGTGAGCGCCATTGAGCCGGAATGCCACTTGTTAACAAAAGAATAGAAAGACTGAACAGTTTATTATACAAGACTAGGAATCTGTCGGATTTCAGAAAACCAACGCTGTTTACAAGGCTCATAAGAGCGTGCCGTCACAATAAACACGTTATCTCGGACAGAATAGGTTACGATTATCGACATCGATATATCAGTGCTTGATATTGACGATTGCTCATTATACAGCTATAATGGGGGGAAATAAATCTCATTCCAAAGAAACTGGGATTCATTCAAAAGCCATCAGGTCAAAACAAGTAAACAGTCAAGTTGCATGCTGAGAGTAAAAGACCATTTGTAAAACAGCTGGTTTCTCTGCAGCTGCTGTTGCTCCGTTTCCTTAGCCGTCTTTACGCAACACATAACTCAGTCAAGCAACATCAACATTCACGCCACCTGAAGAAGTCAACAGCTATCTCTCCTAACGTCTCCGTTCACACACCCTGAGTACAATTTAAGCGAATACATTTTCCATCGGAAGTGAAAAAACAGCGCGCTTTACCTACAGAAAAACGTGGATCCGACTACACACTCCCCGTTACTGTTACCACTGAGGACGACCCCAGCAACCGTGCTACTTGAGCAGTCCTACGGTCGTTTATTTATCGTGAACTGGACTGATGGAGCATATTCAGTGTAGGCATATGCCGCACAGGTGATGGTATATGTTTTGTTGTCACCGGACCTATGGTTATAAACGCGTGTTAACTATAACGGATAAGAGAACAAATTAAGACGGCACGGCGAATGAAGGAACAACGGATAACGACAATGAACAACAAATGATAGGAGTACTCGCGACTAACTCAGAACTTCATAGTCAACCCAACAACCCAAGGCTAAAGCATAGATAGGAAAAAGACTGGTCTTCAAACAGAGCTTCATTGTGTCGCCCAGTCTGAAAACAATATGGCCATAAACTCGTTAATATTGATAGGGTTTGTGACCAGTAAGAAAGCATGATCAAAAATGAACTAATTGAAAGTATAGACAGTGCAGCCAGGCCCCAATCAGAAAGCGAATGTGTAGGAGGAATGCCACAAACAGTAACGAAGTATCGAGAACGCTCATGAAGAGCGGAAAATCACATATCCGTGCCAAATTTGGAAGCTACTCAAAACAATAATGGTTCAAGCCTCCTGCAGAGCAAATGAAATGTTTTTCGAGGAATTGGAGACTTCTCCGAAAGGTTTGGACAAGCTGAGAGTACCTAGTCGACACCTGAGCTTGCGTACCGCATGACAAGAAACACCCCATGCAGCAGAAGCTGGACACCTAATTTAACAAGACGCTGGTCAGGACCTGGTTAAGGCCGATCACTAACACTCTTAAAAATCCAAGCTAACCACCAGTACCAAAGTATTCAACAGTTACAGATGCACACATTGCCCGATAAACTTTCGCCAAGTTTATTTGGCGGCTCCTCGACAGATCAACGGTAAGGATGATAAAAGACAGACAGCCTCCTTATTACCCGCGTTAGAAATGTCGAGATACAGGCTGTACAGCAACTTAATGAGTCAGTGAGTCCGATTCGGCTCAGAGGTAACACAGGATAGCAAGTGCATGTTTGTGGATTCCAACCCATTGCGTTGAGTGTGGGCAACCTGACAAAATCGTACAGCAACAAACGCCTAGTAGTATACACAATGATGACAACTTGCACGCTTCGTTTTCCAGATTGTTAGTTTGGATCGCAGTCTGCGCAAATGCGGCAGGCCGGTAAAAAGCCGTGCATATCTATATTCCAGATATCTATCTCTAGTGATATATTTCCTAAAGGGATGCGCTCCGATCGAAGTGTGAATTAACCTAGTATATCGAGAAGACTGAGCACACAGCAGGTGGCCATGGAGAGAGAATTCAGGGATGCGTGGATGGTAATGGGGGTAAATGCCGACGAAGTAGGTTAACGTGCACTGTCAACGCGAGGGAATTCGAAAGAAAAAGACTATCATATCAGAAAGGTCGTTGATGGAGTCTTAATACAAAATCATTATTACTGAGGTTTTGCAGACCTACCCTGGAGATTTCCACGAAGATTTGAAATATGCAGCTCCTTGATTGATATCAATAAACGACAAGTGGTTGTAGGGTTTAAAAACAAAATCCAAGGAATCTCGTGGAACTTTCTAGAGGCGAAATGCTGTGAAGTGCCTTAAATACCGGAAACGAAAAGCAGGCGGGCAAGTCAACGTAGACTACGAACAACCTCAAGTAATTAGATCTATCCGTTCAGACAGAATAGTATGAAGCTAAAACATTCGTTCCAACGATCAGCAGTAACAGTGAACCACGGTGAATTGGAAAGTATGGTTAAAACGGGATCGGATACAGTGGGCTATCAACAAAAAATGAACATAGCCGAAAAAACGTAAACAGAACATTAAACTATATAAGGACAAACCGTGGGATCTCGGCACTGGCAGGAACTAGACGAAAACTACATGGCCGAGTGACTTCTGACATGTCTGGTTTGACAGCTAACTACAGGGCTGCAAAACTTTTGGAAGAAGTTACAGATATGCGCGGACCAGAAATCATGCACTGATACACGGCAGAGAACCGTATATATACCGTATATATGCACACACACACACACACACATACAGAGAGAGTTGGGTGGTGAGTATTGATCAAGATTGCCTCGGAGAAAGCAAGTAGTTTCGGGTTCTGATTACGCCACAGTACTTGAAACGAGTTGGCCCAGTCAACAACGTGTCCTGTTTCCATTATGTGCTTTGTGATGAATGAAGCCGGATGTCGTCCCAATCGTTCTGCTGCCAATATCTGTTGCGTCATGGCTTGTGTCAACCACTTAGGCACATGTTCTTCTGATTGGTCACCAGGCGTCTCAGGGTATGGATGCGTTCAAAACACACCATTCCCAGTTTTCCTACAGAACTCACGTGAAAAACACCTGTACCCCATCTCTCACGTCCATCAAGCAACACAGTTCATCCATTGATAACCACAAAGACTTTGGCTCAGTTATTGGTCAGGTTTGCAATTGGAAAACTTGGTGAAAAACAATTTAATCAATGCAACTCCCGTTAGTATAGGTGTATAAGTAAATCTAAGACATTATACTGGGGCGTCCACTTCCAACTCGGTTGACGAGCATGATGCTGAGAGCATTCCTTCGGATGTGCTCACGAAGGTGAGTTCAAAGGCCAGCAAAACTTTCCGTCTAAAACGATGCTAATCGTTCGATTGTCTTTGATCCTCAGAAGACAACATATACTGTTTATCAGTTACTTCGTGAACTTGACGCACAAACTTCAAATGTTTTCGCGTTTGCATGATTTTATTCTCTCTACCGTAAATAAAACTTACATCACAATCCGAACCACTGTTTCAATTTTCCTATATTGAGACTTCGCTTGTATGTTAGTAATCAGCGTCTTGTAATTATTACGGGCTTAACATCCTGTGTGCATCTGCGATCGGTACACACATGTATCGATATGTTATCCCAAGCCTCAATCACCTACCCAAAGCCCGTGTGATGCAAACGTTTTGTGTCGACCCAAACTAAACGGCCTCCGCCAGCTGAACGTATGAGTTTTCAGATTGAAGCAAGTTACTACAGAACAGAACGCCTCAATCCAAGTGTATTCCTGAACGAGCTCTGTGCGCCAATCTCTGTGACCCAACAAGATGCCTTCATCACGACATATACATACAAATATAATCATAGATCAGGTATGTTGACAGGAAGTGGAACGACACGACTCAGTAACAAGGCCACAAAAATGGGAGGTGCCAGACGACGTTTACCCTTTTCACTTCAGAGGCCATATATAGCGCGATAAACCTAAAAACGCATCATGACATACCTCACATTATTGGTTTTCGATCAGTCTTTAAGAAATTTGTGAGTCTGTCTCATTTCTGACTGCGGCTATTTGTTACCCATCGTTTAGTTGAACAACTATCGTGATGGCAAAGTCCGTTAGGGAAACACCGCATTTGTAATTTGCACTCAACGATACATGGAGTTTTCTAACCAAAGGTTGTCATTCGAACGCCGAAACATCTACACAGAAGCCTGCCAACAGCCGGGGGTCACTGAACATGGATCATGCTGGGAAGAGAAGCCCGAACAATGTGACTTGAAATGTGCCTACAACACCGTGCTAGCTGGCTTGGCTGTTGTTTCAGCGGGATGCTGAGACCGTTTACCAACCCGACTCGATTAGGAGGGAGGCAGGCTGGTGAACGGCCTCAACACTTTGAAACAACACCCAAACCAGGTGGCACGGTGGTGTACACGCATTTCAGGCCTGCGGTGACTATAACGTTTAAGATTTTGGATACTCACGTTTCGGTATTGATATGTTTGCCGAGCTTGGCATTTAGATTGCAAACGTTTCATATCAATACCAAAACCATCAACCCGAGCTACGAACAACACCACCACTGTTCCCAACCATCAGAAACTCACGTTTCATTGTACATTTTGGGTGATTTTGTTTTTTTGCATACTTTTGTCTTATTCAAGCTGTTAACTTGTATCACCCGTCCCGGGACTAGAGTCACCACTCGTCCCATGCTTCGCTGGCTTGACGTGCCTCTTCTGTACAGTCAATTTTCCAGAGTCGCCATCAAAATAAGGTTCAATGCGCTGAGTTTTCGTTTTCCTCGTCGTTCGGTTTTCGATAGTGAGAACTGCCTGGATATTACTCTGTTGCTCGATACAGTAACTAGTGAGCCCGTAAAATTCAGACGTTCCACTACAGTCGTCACTTGCGTCTTGATGAATTCGGTCCTTTGTGTGGTTGCATACTCGTGATTATCTTAAGTAACTGTGGGAGGGAAACGCCAGAAGAAACAATGGAGTGCAGTTCGACATGAAATAGTTCTCTATATATGCAGGAACTGAGCATTGCCAACCGTTGCAACCGCGGCGTCCTGGGATCAATGTTATGTACAAATGAGTGTTTGTTTGTGGTCATGTTGAAGCGCATAACCCATGTGTTAGTTTTCCCAGTAAACAGTCCTTACGCCATCCGCGTTCTTCGTCTTGTAGATATGAATCAGTGCAATAGGCTGTTCAGTGGTCGGATTACGGATACGTAATTCTGTTGCCTGTGATCCAAGGGTGTCTGGTTCCGGCACGGTAATTCCTTCAGCCCAAGTTGTGCGCTGCTGCTTTCCAGCAAGTTGTACTGATGAGGTTTGTGATCCAACTTAACGAAACACGATCAGATTCAGTCAGTCAGTCAGACAGGCAGAACGATCTAGTCAATCCGGGGCCCACATGCCCGACGTACCTTCGATCTAATGTACGGTTAGTATTTGACCATCCTTTAGAGAAAAACTTTATAGCGCAATCCGTTAAGGAAATGTCTTATCAACCTCTCTCATGGACGTGCACCCATGCATGTTGGTTCCCAGATTGGCGCTGACACTCTGGTGCTGAAGAGTGCGTGAGAAGGCACGTGTTATCGATCGTGGACCGTGGTGACCCAACCACTGGGACAGTGGAGCCGAGAGATTGGGCTGAAAATGCACGTACGCCAACCACAGCCACAGCGTTATTTTGTGCTCAGCTCGGTTAGTAGGCCTGTTCATCGGTCTGGGCTCCGGCGGGGATAGAAGAATTCAGAACTTCAAATGTGTCGCCCACACCTGAGCCATGACTGCTAATTAGATTAAACCCTCTGGTTTGGACTCCGGCTTTTGTTGCCGGGTCCATACTTCTGGAATTTAGTGGGCATGTCCCTAAGGTAAGTTGCCTTACTGTGCTTTGGATAAAATTGGGCGAAACCATCACACCATAAACTTATGGAGGGTACGCAAATTCAACCCGGAATTAAAATTGTGTCGATTGGCTGTTAGTGAGCTCTGATCCGTACTGTGATTGCAACAACTTCGAATTATAGTCCCACGGATGACATTACTTTGCACAAAAACAGACAATGCTAGCAGTGGAACGGATGTTCATAATTACATCACACCTCTACTAGTCTTCCATTATTTTGTGTTTGCATCCGGCGCCAATGCGTAAAACTACGTCAAATTCCATAAACTGTGATTAGTTGGAATATATTGTAATTCATTTTGAAACCATCTTCTGCAAACAGACTGCCAGTTAATCGACGGCTGTGTACTGGTGATATTTCACCTCCGGTTCAGTAGTTTCTTTAGACCGAATGAATCAGTTACAAAATTGGATTATCATTACCAGACAAGACGTGACTAACCGTATGTTGATGATGCGCCCGACGCGTCCCACAACTTCCGTTGGTTCGATTCCAGCCATTTTCGAGGGCTACTGTTTGTGATTTCACGAAAGTCAGCTGGATCGGTGTGCCGAAGTTTAATTCTGATACACCTGATGCACCGAAGAAGTCGGTATTTTCATGTTATAAGGGAGCGAGGCAGAATCTCCTGTCCATAATGAACCACCATATTATTAAACATCAACCTTATTGTGTTCTTGGGCGTTCTCTACAATTTTGGTAAGAACATGAAGTCCAAGTATCCGCTGCAGTTTGTAGCATCACCTAGTGGCGTAAACACTCTCACATGTCTAGACTGGGCGGTATGTGCCAGAATGGAACGTTACATGCAATCGCCAATGTGTCACCCGCGGTGGGTTTAAACGAATCTTCACAGTTGGTCAACACCGCTGTAATCAATGTCAGGCCCACACGCAAACGCAGCAACGCGCGCTCATGCGATTGCATATAGGACATTAGCCTATGGTGCGTGATTCAACACAATGTGTTCGCCGGAGTTGACATGGCAGCGAGACGGTCCACCCGCGTGGACAATGTACACAATTTATGGGGTCTTTTCGCACCGGTGAGCAGACACAACAGCTGGACCCCATGGATTTTCCAGTGTTCTGTCCTGTTGGTCACTACGTTGACATTTACAGCATTCCGCCAAACACCTATCCAGCACACCCCTGGATTCCAGCCTGGCATTTCTTCCGAATAACTGTAAGTGTGCTGACTATATCTGGCTACCCTTCCGATCGTATTGAAGCTCTTGTCGAGTTTACTGATACGACTTACGAAGTATTGCAATTAGCAACCCAGCATCTGAAAGTTCTGGAGCTCTTATCGTTGGAATAGGGACTAACCACATTACATTGTCCTTCTCACTTTAACAATCTTTGTCGTCACCGTCCTTTAGGATTCGCGCATTGTTTAATATCGGAGAGACCGTGATGGTGTTTGCTGAACTCTGGCGTCTGTTGACAAGCCCTCTTTGGGTCTGCCTGTCTCCCAAATCAACCACTTCAACTCCGCACAGGTTACCGTGGCTACAACAAAACGTAACGTGAAGCTTCGTTTGTGTGTGACTGGCAAATTACGATGGCCTCCATCCCAGGTGATCTACAACTGTAGTGTTGACTGGACTCGGATGCATGTTTTTTTCAAGACACCTACAGTCTCTGTGAATGGTTTGCGCTTGAACAGCACCTTGGTCTGACACTGTCACCGAAAATTGAAATGGCCATATAATTTTGGCAAAACTATTCTCCCTATTTTTGTTGACAATTATTTTCTGTCAAGGCTAAACAAACAACATTCAACTTACTAATTCCTAATGTGGTTTCTCCTTTTGTTCGAAAAGAATAAGAAGGAAGATAATTGTGAAAAATTTGTTGGTAACATCATCTTGTCAACGGACTTGTGGCGCAATGGTATCATTTTTTTCCTAGCTGTTGGTTGGTCGGAAGTGGAGGACACTAATATAAAAACGCTTTATTGTTGCCGTATTGTCAACTGTTAATTATGCATAATACAACTTTCATTAAGAGAATTACATGGGGGATGCATTGCCAGTTAAACCAGTATCCACATACTGTGTGAACAAACCCAAGTAGCGTGAGGGAAAAAGTTCATATTCTCATCTTAACGATAACACAATATTGTGAGCAGTATTGTGTGTGAGGCAGCCATTCGAATTGCTTTTGCCATCTGTGCTACTGAAACCTCATTTTCCTTGAAATTTCCGGATGTTCGTGTGAACTGCCCTATTGGCCAAACTGACCAATGGTGCAACGGCCTAGACACGGCCGACTGTATACTAGTTCATAGTTAAACCCAATACCCTTAAATGACGCGCCCTCTGTTTAGTCAGAATAAACCATTTTTGACGGCAAATCTTGATAAATATGTCTGTAGCAGGAACAAATATCCGAACCAAACGAATTTTCACGAAGAGTTATCATAACAATAAGCCTTTGTTTTAAAACATGGGAACAGTTGGAAATTTCTATCTCTGGAACAATCAAGCCATTGGTATCCGTAAATTTATCTTGACGGCTTCATTTGGGATCATACTACTCTGACCACGGACTTTGACCGTCAGCAGGTATCAGTCAATAATACGGTAGCGTACGGAATTCAATAAGACGGTACAAAACAAACAAAAAGGGGTGAGTTCGGACGAAAGTTCGTCGTACCAATTCAGAGTATGTTACGTGTAATAGTGTGACAAATGTTCGGCCAGTATTTAATGTAAGCAGTACATGTATATAAAGTAACTGGAGTACGATAGTTTGACCGATGGGGTATAGGTATTGGGGCAGCTGAGATTGACGTTGTGCACACGGCTGGTTGTGGGTGGACAACCAGTTGGTATAATCGCAGGGTCTGGCGTGGATGTTCGGTGATTTGAGCTTTCAGGAGGGCACTTTGCTGTCATACTCTCGATTTCACTTGTACTGATCCGAGCGTGGTTTTCATCGTTGTTATCCAGAATCAGTACCTTGTTTGAACTTAGACCAGGTCTACTGTTCCATGGTCTGGGCTGAGCACTCGACATCATGAATCGTTTGACTTGTAGCAAACCTTCAAAGTACCCCGCCAGTCTATATGGGAGCCCCACCATGTTTTCCTTGCACACGCACGAGTTAATTTAGTTCAATTAATTACGTCCCACGATTCACAAAGCAATTTGGTCGTTGTTCTTAGCGTGGAGAGTAGTTAAAATGGTTTCTCAAGCATGTTCATTTCGTGAGTGATTATTAGACGCTTTTTGATGAGCCCAGATGAAGTGTTGTGTTTCAAATAACATACCAAATCAATAGCCAATTACCGTACGAGTGAACTTTGGCTGTGACAATGTAATACGGTTTTGTATTACTGATCATGATCGGTCTGCGCACGCTCCATAGTCATGGACCAACTGATTTGTTGCAATGCTTGCGGCATGGTGAATTTATCCACGTGTCAAGGAGGAAAATGGGAACAATGTGGTATTCTGTAAGCTGTAACATGTATGACCTACAAAATGCAGGCAAATGCAGATGACTGGATTGGTGAAAGTCAAGCTTGAAAATCTCGTTAATGGTGCAACGTTTGATGAGTGTAACATTTCAAGGGGGAGTGCGTGTGAATGTACATTTACGCCTATATCCACAACTTTGCGAAATGCTCCTCGTTTACTCTTAATATACCCACCGGGCTACTGTTAAAGTTTTCATTGTACTAAATGCGGCACAAGTGGCCTTCTTCACTTGGAATATTTACAGGACCAGTCCTATAGAAGAGTGTGTGCGGACTTTTCTGTCCTTGAGACACACCATCACAAGATCGCTTTTGCAAAACACGGGACAACCTGCTTCACAGAAACAGATTTGGAAGATTATTAAGGAGCGACCCAACTCATTGTGACGATACCTACCAGAATCTTCCTGGTCAAATCCCCAATGCTACGCAGATCAGAACATCACCAGCGTACTTCCCAGTGGGTTCGAGCACTTGGTCGTTAGCTGGTCGAAAGCTGGTCATTGGCCTAACAGTCCGAGGACGTTTAATGTAGCCTCATGTCCTTTTAACTCCGCAAGCAGATCTCCGTCTGTGATTTACGCTCAAAATGAATGGTTGCAATTAGTTGGTTACTGCTTCTCTTCCCTGCAGATCGCCACTGTTTTTGGGTCAACATTGGGACGTTCAATTTTTAAATTAAGTTAGATCACCAATGTTCGTAACACAGTGTTTGTTGTTACACGACATGTACGGCCACCTATCGACTGAATGCCATCAGAATAACCATGATTAAGCGGGAGAAGTTGCGATAATCGAACTCAACCATGTCACCGTATGACTGGCAATAGGTTGTGATTACTAGCCGACTGTCACCGATGAAATAGCAGAATTTCGTCCATCCACTGCTCAAAATTGGTTGATTCAAAAACGATGTTTTATTAATTAGACTAAAATAAAGTGCGAAATTAAGATGTTGGCAAAATACACATTTCTTCTTTGAGTCTCAAATGGTTAGTCACGTTTCTTTGGTTTCCGGAAGTTCAAATATCGTATCTATGCCGACGTATATTGCGTAGGCCTCTCGATGGTCTGTCCGTTCTATGAGAATTTTGCTTCCCATGGTCTCCAATAAGCAGCTTTGGTTGCCGGTTGACCGCAATCCATGGGGAAGCTATCAGTCGGAAGTTTTCGCTTGCTTGTTGATCCAGCGGCGTACATTATTCCACGTTTGGAGAGTGCATTCACATCAAGCAATTCTAGGGGTTTCCTTGCGGTAGTCACCGACATGTGTACACGGTCGAAACAATCCAGTGACAACGGGATGGATGACGTTGGGACTAGAAGTGCACTTTTACCATCAAATCTTCTGATGAGTTTGTCTAGAAGGCAAACATCCGATATCTGCAAACAACCAGGAAGTTGGAAAGCACAAAAGACGTGAAACTAAGTGTAACCTGTTTTTACCAACGTTATTATTTTGTGGAATAATTGTGGAAAACGGCCACTGACGCATCTCCATTGTTATATACATATATATATCACTGTTTTAACTTAGTTGCAGGTTAAACACATTTCAAGCAAATTAGGTGGCTACTGAACAAGAAACCGGCAGGCTGTTGTACTCGCTATTTTGCAAGCTGAAATCGATCAACCATTTGTGATTACTGATGAGCAGTCGGGAGTGTTCGGCTTGAAACCAACCATTTATGGTTGGTCTCCAAAGGGAAATGCACTAGTTAAAGAAAGTAACCCGCATACCTTCAGATATTCCCGTGTTTTCCATCCCATGTTCCGGTGGACTGGTATGTGTTACCTTTTATCAGCTGTTGCAAGTTTCTTATAAGCTGGCCAATAGTACTAATTCCTTGCATCGTCATTCTGACATTTAGTCACAGATTGTAGGTTCGAATTTCCGTCATGCGTGATGGAGCAGAGATTTAACTATGTCGAAATATCTGTCCATCGCTTCACCAGTGAGTACTAGAATGAACTACTTGCGCTAGGGGAGGCCGAAGTTTAAAAACCAATGAACAAATGTAGGGAATTTTTTCGACTATTGAAGCCTACCTAAAAATTTGTAGGATCAACTAGTTTTCCTAATGCCTCCACGTATCGGTGTTACTCACCCGTGTTCTACCTTTAATATGAATGATATTCTATATCCACTCAATAACTTGTTGAAAAGCCATCAGTACTCGCCTCTGTAAATTTAAGCGGAAGGTGGGCATGCGCGTGCGGGTTGACCTTGAATTGTTATCATCCTTGTTCTTACGTTCTAAGTGGACCATTTAGCTCGTTTCCCATCGACCCTGCTTTCACAGTGAATTGTTATTACAGGAACCCATTCTCTCTCTTCCAAAACCGCCTCCTTCCTCGAAAAATGATTCTATCCTATCTGAATAAACGGAAATATCGTGAACATTCGAGAGGTGACCTACACTATATTTTTTACCCCTTCGGCCTCTATTCCGCTAAGCTCATCGGTGGCTTATTGATATTAACGACTTTTTCGATGTATCCTTCGGTTTTCTGGTTCGAGAATGTTGGTAGGTCGTTATGCACCTTATAAACAGCATGCAATTTTCTGCTTGTCATAAACGTTGTTGGAGGGGAACAGAGTTGCTTTTGTACCTGTCTTTTGGTTTGTCTTGAGCGTAATTAAGGGGGACCGCCGTGCAACGTTAGGGACCAAATTTTTTCGTGTTGATTATTACGGGGAGGAGAATCCGATTTTCCATCAATCGCCTTATTATACCATGGACGAACCAGCGTACTGAGTCAAGGGTTTGCAACAAGTGCTCAAGTTATTCCATCATTTGGTGTGAACCAATCTGTTACAATTTAAAGCCACGTTAAGCAGTTAGCCCAGACGTAATCGGCCCAGAGTATGGCGAGAACACGTGACGGCAATAGCGCGCTGCCGTATCGAATACGAGGGATGACATCATAATAATGATGAGACATAGATAGGACAAGTAGTCACACTCTGATAGCTTCATAGAACAGGTTCTGCTTGTTCATGACTGATTGTCACTTGTGAAAGCATGGATACTGACAACCCAGTTGTTCGTTCGTGGGAAAATCTAGAATCAGCTAGCGTTATTCAGTCTTTTTCGGTCCATCGCGACCGTACGAAATGTTTGACCAAACATCCCCTTCCAATAGTCACAGAATGAAATTGATTGGGATGTTCACAGCTTCGTCCGGTGGATGATGGAGTCAGTGGAATGATTGGCCTAAATGAGTTAACATTGGATCGCTTCCGGCTACCCATGCGGCGAGTATCAGATGAAGGTACCACGAAAAGTCGCCTAAATGGACAGAAAGTTGTCTAGTTTGTAAACTAGACGCATTACAGCCGTACTCCCTCGACTCAATAATCCGATTGATAGAAAATCGGATTCTCATCCCTGATACAATTAACACGGAAAATCTTTGTCCCACAGTCCCCCTTAATTACGCTCAAGACAAACCAAAAGACAGGTGCAAAAGCAACTTTGTTCCACCCCAACAACGTGTGTCTCGTAAAGGAAATTACGAGGTATTTATATGGTGCATAGCGACCCATAAACCTTCTGGAAACAGAAAATCGAGGGACAGGCATCAAAAAAATAGTTAAGATCAATATGCCACGGATGAGCATAGCGGAATAGAGGCCAAACAGGTAGAAAGATCGCAACTGTTCACAAAATTTCCGTTTATTTTGATAGGATAGAACCGTTTTCTCGAGGAAGCAAGTGGTTTTGAACGTATAAGAATGGATTTCTCTACCAATTACACAAAACAGTACATGATTTCCCGTTTTATTGTTCATGAACCTCGGCATTTACCATATTTGGCCTTAGAACTATTTCACATTGTGCAGTGGTACATGTCAAGTTCACTGCATCTGAGAGAAGTCATTGCTTGAAAGAGTCGATATATCTAAACTAGTGAAACTACAAGTCATTTGTCTCTAACGTAGACAGCTTATATGACGACATCACTAACCCGACTACGATGAGAAACTATGGCACATATTTATTTTGAATTGCATAAATGTTACATTATGGTGTGTGATACTACTGTTGTGAACCAAGGAGACGGATGGCACAGAAATTGTTTATTCGGGGAAACCAATACACGACCTATGCGTCTCAACGGACTACGAACAGAAACACTAATTTGCACACCACACTCATCTGAGGATGCTTCAGTCGCTCTGGACACCATGTCTCAGTTCCGTCATGTGGCGGAAACTATTCCACGTGATGCTGCCCTCCAGTGATCCTTCCCGTATCTCTCCCGTATTTATCCTGCGATCAATTCAATCCATGCTGCTACTGAATGGTGGTGTAAGTAGTATGGTGCGACCGTCTATCCTCACTTTACTATTGTGTGTTCAGCTACCACACACTGAATTTCTACGTTTTCACTGGTGCTGCTCATCACCGGCCGAAATACTCCATCGGGCAGCGAATTCATTTCAGTTTTACAATGGTAATGATTTGGAATTCCGAAGGCAACTAAGACAGCATCGTGAAGCTTTTTCGACACAACGTTCCATTGGGATAGAGGGAGCCGCTCTCATTGGGGACCTATCGTGGTCCTTGAGTATAAAAGTTTTGAACTAACTACAACATAGCTGAGGTTTTTCTGGAATACTCCTCCAGGTCACTATGAGTACCAGTATTGTAGTTTCAGTTTTCCACTGATACATGGTTGGTTACACTGTAACATCTTTTAGCAAGACTTGATGGATGTTTTGTTCAAGTAACTCAAACCTTCCAATCAAGACGCACTATGAGGAAGTTGTCTTAATTGAACTGAATTTACCAGCCTAAATTTACAGAGTTTGTGAATTCTTTTTATAGTGACTAGCAATCAAGTATGCCACATTTCCATGTTAAAATTTACGTTCTTCAAACACTCCATCACTGACTGACCGTAGCGGATTTTCTAATGGTATCATAAATTGAAGAAACGTTTCAGGGTAGCTACTTCGACAAACATTGGGTTCCCGTGTATAATAGAGTACGCTCAACCTCCTCACCGTTGACTTCACCTAGCTAGCAAAACAACCTGATTCTCAATTGATGTTAGATACGGGAGGCGGTGTGAAATTTTTGCTGATACCATTGAACGGCACCCGCAGTTGTTCACAACTTTTGCGCTACCATGGACTTTCAACCATCAATGTTCACTTTTCTCGCAGCTTGGATATGGTTCCCGGTTCATACATTTGCGAGGCAACCGCGATGGCTATTGAAGCATTGGACTCACGTTAAGTATGCCCGAACTACTATATCCAAATGCTTAGTCACTATCGCTCGTCAGTAATGCTCAAACTGTCTCATCGTCTCCATATAAGGCACGGCAGCTGTCCTATTAACTTCACTAAATGACCACACGGCTAGGACTTTTCTTCGAGCTGACATGACAAAATCACTGAACTTATTAAGCGAAATTTTGACAACCAATGTGTTAAGGTATCTTGGATGATATAAATTACTCATCATTCTTAACGAGGGCTATTTATTACGGTTTACCGCCGATATCGTAATAGCGACGCCTAAAGGAAGCCGGGTTTCATGACGCTGACGATGAGTTGATTGAAAACAGATTCGTGATGCACATTTCCGTGCGACTAAACTGCTTGGTCCATCTGGCATCGATGGTGGCGTATACGCTTCTCAAGGAATCGTTTTTCCTTGCAAATGTGGTTGTGTACAAATTATCGCCAGATCTCCAAATACGGTGATTGACCTTTTATATTGCAATTCATTACTTTCCGAAACAGTATTTCTCCAATGGATGTCCGTTGACTCGTTAAAGGTCAATGTCAGCGACTGCATCCAGCAGTCAAGCCGACAACTACTTTTAACAGCAATCGAACAAACAGATAGGGTCCAAGATGTGTGGGTAACAATCGATAATTTTAGGGTACGAGGAATCGCTCACATCCGAAATGGCGTACATACATGAATAAAGTGTGGGTGTTTTGAACACCCTACTCATGAGTACTATTTCTCCGTCCTCAGATTTTATTCAGAATGACCGGTTTGAGTTTCTTCAACTACTTCAATGGTATAAAACATTCTTCCCCAGTTACGAATTTGACTAGCGAAACTGGTTGCACAAAAGTGACTGCGAAAACCTACGGGGTTATCACTCTCCAGATTACGTAATGCTTAATGTGACTGGACACATCCGTTCATTGTTTGCCTTTATTTGTCTGACACACGAAGCGTGCATGTTTTACATGTGCCACTGACGAATCCGAGGTGTTAACATATCGCGAATTAGGTCTCCCTTAAGCTCCGATGAATTGGTTAAAAGAACCCAGAAACACATGTCCATTTTCCTTTTGACCTGACGAAAATTGCTCAGTTCTCTACAACGAACTGGTTGGTTAGCGGTTCAGTTGCTCTTCAATAGAAATGCTACACACACGGCTATCCGCAGTCTCAGTCGTGTCTTTCATGACCACGGACAGGCATCCCTAGCATAAATCAGCCTCAGTAGGACGTTGTACTCCAAAAATGGAACATTAGCAGGTGAATTCTTTGGTTGTCTTCAGTCACGAGATAATCACTTCCAAACTGTTCTGTTTAGTTTACAGAGAGCAGGATGCACGCTGGTAAACAAAGATCTGCGCCTCACGATTTTAATATCAGATTAAACAAATAAGACTGGTATTTACCTTTCCGGTGCTCAGTGAGGTTCGAACGCGGTTTAGTTCATATCTTTCTAACTGTCGACGATGTTGTTCAACTCGGGCTTTGTTTGAACGCAGCTGTAAAATGGAATTAAAATTAGCGCTAAGTCATAGGGCGTCGGCGATACCAGATGAAAAGAAATAACAGTTTTATTGGTTGCCTGGAAATGCTTATTTGCTTAGAGTACAACGAGGGTTAATGTTTTCCTCATGTGACCCAATTACGAAAACTCTGGACTTCGAACCAGTGATAGANTTCGAACCAGTGATAGAAGTAGCATGCTAAGACATCACCGGTATTCTCTCAGCTGACCTTCGAAGCCATGCTGGAAACTCAGAAACTTCACATTTGGACTCTGTCAGCCACCTATCCAAATGTATCATGTAGAGCATACTGAACGATCCACAGGATTTCTGACCAGCTCCTGTTGATATCCACCAACGTCACCAATGAGTCTCTTCTGAGCCATACAATCTGCCATACTACGTATCAGTTAAGATTTTTCTTCTTACCTATGGAGTTATTGGATTCCAGCGTGAACTGACTAAGAAATTCTGTCTGAACGGTTAATCCAGTGGGTCGTTCGGCGGATTCGGTAGAGGACCTTTGGATGAGTGGGCGGCAGAGTCAACATGTGAGGTTTCTGAGCTTCCGGCATGGTTTCGTAGGTCAGCTGGTAGAACAACCACCACGTTGTGGTATGCTGATTCTGCCGCTGATTTGATTCCAACACAAGTCCAAATGTTTTGTTATTGAGTATATCCATAATTATTAAGTGTGTCAAACTAGTTGGTAGTTATTGGTTCGTTTAGGAGACCGATTGGCTAACTGCTTTTGTGCAAAAATGATTGAGATATTATTCGAATGATTTGGCATATTTTCAATGTCCGATCGGGGTAGTAGGTCAATTCGTCAATAAAATGTTTTTTGTACCCCCAGAGATAAATTTTCAGCTTTCTTCTACATATGCCCCTCTTCGATGAATAGAGGACATTTAAGTAAATGTACCTAGATAACAAAATCATTGGTACAGCTGTGGTACCCAAGAACAGGTTAGAGGAAAACGGCTGCAATGAAAACGACTTATGAAAAATACTTGTTAACTCAGTCTTGAAGTTAATTCAAGAATGAGAATGTTCGACTCGTGTAGAACGCGTGTTAAGTAAGGAACGAAGGAAGAATTATAAGGCCGGGTACGTGCAACTAAATGATTACACAAGGAACTAATACGAGATATCTGAATGCAAGAGACTGGTTGTGTCCGTCAAATTTTTCTTGAAAATTGTTCACACATTTAACAATGATAGCAAACATTGAGGTCGTCGAATTGTTTACGAGGAATGCTACTACGAGGGGATAGGTGCATTGGGATTTGTCAAGAAGTGGTCATTTGACAACAAACCATAGAAGCCAACAGTGAACACTACATCCAACGGGAAAGTGCAAGATTCTTAATAACACGATTAAACAAGCGGCGCGGTCTAAAGAAGGAAATTAAGCACCAGACATAGAACGAAAACCTCCGGACTTTGATGAATATATCAATAAAATGAAATGACCATGTCATGCTGTTATTCAAAGTAACCCCCGGAGATTGAACAAAAAGCAGACTAGATAAAGGTTTGTTATTTACATGCAGAGAGAGACATACGTTGGAAATTTTCTCTTAATGATTCCTCTTCATGAGCGACAACAAAATGTCAGCACATTCATGCGTTGGTAGACAAATTACGAGACCCTGACTGATTTGTTAACTTTGATAAACTGTCCACCCGAGCGCCAGAAGAAAGTCCAACTGGGTGCTGATTGTCCAAAACCATATCATGTACAAATCTGATTATAAACGTGTGATTGTCTGCTGACATGGATGCAATGTAACATAAAAATGAGAAAATGGAGATGATTGTGCCCTACAGAACATCGCATCCAATGGTGAGCGACGGTGAGGCTCGACCACCAGAGTGATTAAACTGATTTCTACTTGTAATCAACTAGAAGTGTGATAACTGAAGTTTGAATTCCAGATTCTTTGTGAACGTGAAGTACGATCGCTGTATCAGTGTTTCCAAAAGCATCGCGAAACATCACCAAATGCTCAGTCACTCCTAACAGCAGGCTTGACAACACCAAAGAGGACAGCGGACATGTTAGTCGGAAAATTGGAGCCACTATTAAATCCATTTCAAGAACAGACCTGCCGGAACGTTCATCGGTAGCTATTAGACCGTTGGTGTTTTTCGGGTGTATAACGCTGACTTTTACTTGATGCAGTTCCCAGCACATAATACTAACCACCTAAGCCCGTTTCAAATGCACTAACACAGCCAGAGACCTCGATTCTGGACAAGACAGTCTGTCATGAAAAGGTTCCAGGGCTGAAATGAATTAATAACTTGAGGGTAACATCATTATGAGAATCGATTCCTATGTTCGCGCTGCAATTACTGAAATTTCAATGTTTACTGTTAGTCATTTTCCGGCTAGTTCTTCATGAACTGGAATCGGAAGGTTCATTCGACACAGCTGTATGGTACAAGAAACTACACCATACGAAGCCACATGTAAAGCACCACCGTAAAAAAGTCACAGCTGTCACAATTTAGAATCACGCCAAACTGCGAACTCCGACACGTAATCGGCCCTGAGTAGATGGAGAGCACGCGACGGCAGCAACCCGTACCTTTATCGAACAAGGGTGGACGACGTAATACTGATGAGGTTGTGTGGGTTACACGATTGTTCTGGACCTGGGTGGTAGAGAAAGAGGGACACACGCGTGCACGGATAGACAGGTGACGTGCGGACAACGGTAGGCGCGGATGCCACAATATTGTTGATCTACCTCTGTGCACCTGCTTTAAGGTCATCAGTTGATCGAGTTCCAATGTTCCTAAGTCAGAGGTGAACATTCGCTAGACGCTTTAGGCACTTGCCCCGGATGCTTCATGAAAAGTAATAATGGTGCTAGCCGGTTCGATCAAGTCATGAGATGGTTTCCCATAGATCTACCTGGCGTTTCACGTGAACATTTACTGTTCCACAGTTGCTTTCGTCGCCGACTGCCCCTGTCTTTGAAGCACAACTACAGTTACTTCTAAACAGTGCATAGTCCTCCGCCTGGCAGTAAAACTTCTACTTCCACAAAATTGTAGACATTGAGTTCTTCCCGAGATGTCACATTAACCCCAAATCTGTTTGGTTTGTCAGAATGTACATTGTGTTAAGTTTACAAATATGTGTATTACAACTTTTAGACCGGTCGTCAAGGTATACTCAGAAAGTCGCAACAAAATATAGGTTTTCTTATCCAAGTGTACTTCTAAAAACAAAATCCACTAAGACATGTCACTTTAGAGCCTTCCAGATCGATTAACTTCAATGTCCACTCGAGCGGTACATTGGACGGGTCATAATTTTTGTCTTGAAATACAGCAACAAAACGACCGCTTCGTATGTGGTTCGTTTCATCATGAATGCAGAAGCGTTCCGTCAACAGTTCGACTTTAGTACGTACCGTGCTAAAATCATGAGTGTGAATTGGAGTGAAGAAAGAGAAGAAAAAACAGGCTACGCTACTAATTTGTTACAGCTAATCGACAAAACTCGATCACACACATGGGCTCAGTTTACATACTCCTTCAATGTAACTCACTGTGAACAAACAACGGCGGATTTGTTCTATGTTCAGTACAGTGGTACTGTTGGAAAACATCGTGGTATACTCGTTACGTAAGTGAAAATAGTTTAATTTCAGTAAATGTAGGCTTGTCAACTTGGTCTGCTGATAACGCAGCATCCATCACACAGGAAACTGGAACGCGAAGTTTGCGTTGCGTGGGTTAGGTGCATAGTTTGAAACGCAATGGCTTTATTGTCCTTCGTTTGTCACCCTTAAGCCAGCCGCTAAACAATAACACTGGGTCTCAAAGATGGTCAAGTGTCCTGGTCATTTTGTGGTGGATTGTCAGGTCGGAAGTGCGAGTTTTCGAACGC